>BPTQ01000001.1:280045411-280097549 GCA_019973895.1 Chrysanthemum seticuspe | reverse complement strand
TTTCTTTATGCTAAACCAATTTGCTCTGCTATGGTTTTTATAACAGGTTTTCAAAAATTTGGGTAATCGTGCATAGACATGGATGCAGAAAAAGACACTATGAATTATATGTATTTTTAGTTGGTGGCGTTTAGTTCCGTCACGTGATGGATTGACCCCCACGCTGGTATTATTCAAGGGCTTGTAGTCTAAATTTTGAACGGAAACACAGTGAACACTAAACCACATGGAAAAAGTTTCTTCGGTAAAGTAAACCCTAATAACCAATTCAAGTGAACACAAAACGGAGTAAACCGAATGATTCATCAAATCTCTGAGAAAATTTCATTATCTCATTCTTAAGACTTGTAGTTCGGGATGGAGGATAGAATTCGTTCACAAACTTTGTGACAAGATCTTCCCATGTCTCAATGGAACGAGGGGGTTGTTTCTCAAGCCAATTCCGGGCTTGTCCCTCTAGAGAAAATGGGAACAGAAGAAGCTTGATAGCTTCATGTGGGACATTCTTGTACTTGATGGTAGATGCAATCTTGTTAAACCATCGAATGTGTGCATGAGGATCATCCCGCTCAAAACCATAGAATTGGCTTTGGGTTACCAGATTAAGTAACCCGGTTTTGAGCTCAAAAGTGTCAGCCACGATGGCTGGGACAATAATGGCATCTCCGTAACCCTCGATGGGTGCTTGGAGAAGCTCATTCATCGGTTTGTCTTCTGCCATTTCGACAGGAGGTGGTGGTGGTAGACGTTCCTCAGTCACAGCTGAAGGAGCAGAACGTCCTCTACGTCTTCGAGGAATCTTTCCAAGTTCTGACAAAGGACTTGTAGAACTGGAAGAACGAGTGCGCATGCACTAAGTATATAAAAATCAGTTTTCAAAACAAATGAGGCAAAACACAAGTGAACTTAACCAATAATCCCAAATGAAATGGCTTCTTTGAAAAAGGTACACCAAATCACAAGTGACACAAAGGCAAGTTTTAAATCTGATGTTCGGGAACTTATTATGGTCGCACCCCCAGTTAGGTAGTGCACTGCCTTGATTTGCGGTGGTTGATTTTTATGTATATTAAGTATCACAGAAAAAGACGTAGGTACAGATACGTGCTAATGGGTTTAAAAACTTTTGGACAATATTTTTGGTATCGTCTCGTTTAACCAAATCGTATTTCTTTAAGAATCACCTTAAAAGAAACACAAGTCAGAAAACGTTACGATTGTTTTGTTGTTTTATATTGTTTTTGGGTTTTTAACACTTTAGGAAAAGTGTTAATGAACTTTTTGATTTTGTTTATAACTTTACAAAAACTTTTTACAAACTGTGGTATATGTGCAAGTACGGGTCTGAAAAATGTTTTAGAACACGCTTACAGCCTCCCCGGCAGCGGCGCCAAAATTTTGATCGGTGCAAAACCGTCAAGTTATCTCACGCAAGTTAACCACTTGTGAATGATTAACTGTAAGGAACTTAAAACAGTTCACACACCAATGCAATTTAAGATCAGGAGAATACAGTGGATTCTCGGGTCGTTAAGTCCCACGGAGGATGACTGGTGTTAAACACAATCAGATGTCGAATAATCACTAAGGATAGTGATCAGTAAGGATATTGGTGGAAAATTACCTAAAGAAAAGATTAACAAATTACAGCTACTTAAATGCAAATTAAGAAAATTAAAAAGTTAAAATCTATTAAATAAACGCTATCACTATTTTTACAATGATGTTTTTGTGTTTTTATAAAACTAAATAACTTAAATAAACTATCTTAACTAAAACGTAAACTCAAATTATCTAAAAACGTTACTTAAAATGAAAACGAGCGTTACGTTTAAAAATTACGCTGGAGCGCAAGCAAAAACGTAAAATTTATGAAATAAAAGGCCTAAAAGTGTAAAACTAATTTTCTTACAAAATATATGATAAAAGAAAATTTTAGAAAAAAGATTTATATTTTTTTGACTTTTATATTTTTTATTATGATTTAATTACTATAAAACACTAATTAATTGATTAAAAATACTAAAAATAACGAGAAAAATCTGAAACTTTTTGTAAAAATACTTTATACTAATACAATTTTATAAAAAATACAAAAACTGAAAAAGGTATTTCGAATAAGCTACAAATAAGCTAAGAACTAAATAAGCTAAACTGGCCAATATGTATATAAGAGAATAAACGTGCAAGGAAATAACAGAAAAGTCCCAAGGGCGCAATGGTTCCAGGTACACCACTTATCACCTTCACAAAGGGGGAGGTCTCAGGTTCGAGCCTGCCTACCCCCTTTTTGCTAATTATTTTTTTTTCGATTTTTCTTTTTACAAACTTGTTAAGACCATGAAGATAAGCACTTTTTATAATTGTGATTTTTAACAAATATCACTGATAAGCACTGAATAAGCTCAAAAATCACAACAGTTTGCTTTTTCTTTGGAAATAAGCACAAGTTAAGCTAAAAATGGCTATTTAAGCTATTGAACAAGCACAAGTTGAAGGAAATAAGTTGAGCTAATGTAATTAAGCTAGTTTGAACACTGAATGAGCACAAAGAATACTAATAAGCACTTATAAATTCAAATAAGCACTTAACTGATTTACACAGTACACTAATAGTTTTCTAGGTACTTTATAAGCTACTTTTAAGCTATGTAATAAGCTAAAAATTGAAAACCAGCTTTGGATTTGACAAGATCACCAGTTAGGCTTTCCAAAAAGCTAAAGTACAAAGATTAGCTTATACTAATGAGCTTTTAAGAAGCTCTTGAAAAACTGATCAACTCTGACCAACTGATACATTTAGTAAAAATGGACAGATCTATTAAGCACAAGCAGGCTTATTGAATAAGCTGCAAATTGAAAAATGAGCTTTGGAATATTGAGACAGCTAGGTAAGCTACTTAAAAAACTAAATTTGACAAGCTAATGATCACTAATAAGCTCTATAAGAGCTTGTGAAACAAGGTACCAAATCTGTGTACAGGGGAGTATTTTTGACTTTTGACAGTTGAGAAGCTTTGACTTTTTCCAACTTTGAGATTGATTTATGAGCTGATTATGTTGAAATAAGCTATGATAAGCTGATCTTAAGCTAAAGTGACAAGTTACAAGCAGATTTGATGGGTTTCACACTATAGAATTACAACAGTGAACTGTTAAGTGAAATCACAAAGTATTTTGACTTTTATACAAACAAATGCTGGCTTTTCTTGTTGAAGTAAGATATTAGATGCTAAAGTGACATGAAACTAGCATAAGCAATATCATAAGCAACCCATGGCTCAGTGAAACTAATCAATCCAAACACCCCTTAATGAAGCAGTTTTGAGAATTTTACTGAGTAAACTATGATCTAGCATATAACATTGATTAAACTGAGTGGATTTAACCTAATTATTACTTAATTGACAGATTAAGACTAGTCTAGCTCACAAAAACAGGTTATGCTACAACTATTTGAAAATCACTTACAAAATGTCCTTTTAGCCACTATGGCTTGAAAACAGAACCAATGAACCCAGAACTGCTAACCTATCAAAACCAACCCATTGAGCTTAAAACCAACCCATTTTCATTTCTGTATCACCCATCACCATATCTGCATCACTTTTTGCTCTTACTTTGACTTTTGTTGACCAACCAAGAGAACTGCTTGTACCTGCTTAATAAACTCACTAAAAGCTATAAGAAGCTTCAATGAACTTATTTGGATTTAGAATTAAGCTTGTTGAAGCTTGGATAATGCAGTTTGATTTTTAAAATTTAAACAGTGAACCATGAAATTGAAAACTTAACATAAGCTTGAATTATCACTCAAAAACTTAGTACAATGATCTTTCAACTTAAGATTGATATATTAAAACTGGAAATTACAACTTTTAAGCTAAATTAAAACATTAGTCTTAAAAACGAAATACATGAAAATTGAAAATTAACTAACTGCCTTCATCTCTGTCTTTCTTCTTCTTTTATGCTCCAGAAATGTTACACGTGGCCTTCTGATGCAATCCCACCTCATTTGAGAACCAATGGGAGAGTCTTGAGTGTATTTGCAGTTTTACCATTTTTGGCGGGAAGTGGCAAATTCAACTGGTAGGCTCTGAAAACTAGCACTAGGGGGGGTGGGTTTGTAGGGGTGATGATTGAGTGTGGGAAAGGTGTTTGGGATAAGGTGATGGGTTGCAGGGTGTTGGTCGGGGAAGCAAGAGGTGGAAGATGTACAGGACAGGTGTTGGGCGCGTTTTTGGTTATTTGACTTTCTTTGACCAAAGGGTCAAAAAGGAAGGGTCAAGGGGTTTTTTGACAGGGGCTCAAAATAGAATAATGGCAGGGGTCCATGGGTATTGACAAGGTCCAATTGGTTTAAAAAGGTTTAATAACTATAAGGACCTAATGTGTAAATCCTGAAATTCAAGGGACTATTTCTGCCATTTCATCAAAGTTACCATAAGGACTAAAATTGACAACCTCAATAGTGCAAGGACTAAACTTGCCATTTTTCTATTTTCAAAGGACTATTTTTGCCAATTTCCAAAGTTCAGGGACTAAAGTTGTAATTTTGTAAATTTGAATCTCAAGGACCAATTTTGACAACTTTTGAATCCCTAAGGACTTAAAATGATATTTTTCTTTATTTGGTTTTACCAGGGACTGTTTTTGACAACTTTTTAAACTTGGGGGACTAAAACTGCCAATTATGCAAACTTGATACGTTTTTCACCAGATTTTGATGTTTTTGCATTTAAAACATATAAAACACTTGTTTGTGATATTTTTATCATTTTGAAGCATTTCTGAGTGTTTTCAGATGTTTTTGCAGTTTAATTGGTACAAAAATGATGAGTATTTACACACTCATCAATAACCCTTGTTTGAAACATGTATTTCAATTACGTCTTCCACATCGCTTGAGTAATTACCCCACACCTTTGCGATGTAATCATCTTTAGTACACGATACCCCTAGTTAACCCCTCAGAGCCTATCCTTTTCGCGGTTCTCGTGATGTTTCGGTTTTCCGGAATATCAATGAAGAGCATTGTTTACAATCCATCCCTAAATGTACACCCAAATCTCCTTAGCCTACCTTGTATGCACTCATCTTTAGTGCATTATCGTTATCATTGTTAAACTCTTAGTTCAATTATCTAGTTACTTGCATGATTTCTAAGTCGAGTCATATCTTTTGTACACAGTTTTGGGACGATTGGACTCATGGGTAAAAGTAATATTTTATGGAGTAACGGGAAAGAACGATAAATTCAAATTCCCTTTGTCTACGTAATTAAATACTCCAAATATTTTGATCTTTTCAAATCGGGTCAATTACTATTAGTTAAATAAAAACTCAAGTGTAGGGATGCTCCTATAAATCCCGTATATTTTGATGTTATCATAGAGGATGGTAGAGTAAAAAGGTATGAAAAAAATCGAAAAAAAAAGAGAAAAAGAGTTGCATGAAAAAAAAAACAGAGAGAGAGAGAGAAACATACGGGCCACCATCCTACATCTATCTTTATGTTTATGTTTTTAAGTTTAAGTTTGTGTTTGTTTTGTTTCAAGTTATCTAGTGTTAGCGAGTCGAGTCTTGGCTTAGCAACACCATGCTTTACATGCTTGTAACATATGATTTTTTACTTGCCACGACTAAATATCCCCTATCCAACAAAACCCTTTACTTCCCTACCCTAAGCCTAATGTTACAACCCTTGTAAAGACCTCTTAGATAGTTATTCCTAGGTGCTTACGCCAAAGCGGTGGAGGTTTGATCTATTCTCAAGCATATGGTAATCTATGTACTATGCCAGGTAATGAGTGTTTATCTTCTATTTCCATTCATATTATATTTCATATAAACCCGCACGTTGAGAGAATCCAAACACCACTTATGAGGTGCTAGTGTATAATTTCCGTGCTTGTTATGACTATTGTGGCACTTTTACTTGTTGTAAATTATTTTAAACCAATGCTTCATGCCCCCTAACTTATAAATTGAATGGCCAAAAGCACATTTGCTTGAGGACAAGCAAATACCAAGTGTAGAGATATTTGATTAGGATGTAAAACGTACGCTTTTAAGAGGTCATTTAAACCCTAAATCGATACATTTTATATCCGTTACTGCTTAAAATCGTTCCTTTTCACTTTTTAGGTCTTTTGAAGCAAAATTCTGGAATGAAGCACATTTGGAAAAAAAGAAGCGAAAACATGAAGAAAATGGCAAAGTCAAGATCAAAGGCCTCCAGCAGAACCTGACGGCGTCCCAACCAAATGGCGACGCCGTCCCCCTATGAAGACTTGATCAAAAAGTGCACGCGACGGCTCAGCGGAATTTTTGGTCCTAAAGCCTGACGGCGTCACGCCTAATTTCTGGAAGGCGTCACTCACATTTTCCACATCATACGACCTAGATCCAAGATTCAGACGACGTCGCTATGAAGACTGACGGCATCACACATCCAACCTGACGCCATCCCATCGATGACTTGGCCCAGACGAAACCCTAATGACGGCGACCTGACGGTGTCACAACCAAAAGCTGACGCCGTCACATTTGTAAATCTATATATAGAATTTGATTTTTCTGTATTTTAAGAGGTAAAATTTTGGATAGTATTCTAGGGTCTCATACCCTATTGTACACATCAAGATAAGTTTGTTTATCCAATTTATCATTATGTCTTTTTTTTTGGGTAAAGGGCATTCCACCCGGTAAAATATATTTATCATTATGTCTACCCCATGTTCAATTGATTGTGTGTATGCTTACTTGTTTAACATGTCTAGCTAAATTCCTTGTGTGTTTGCTTAGATCTATGAAACCTAGTTATTGATTGTTGTTAGGTTGTCTCTTTTCTTAATTGATAGAAGCCATAGGAGTGCAACTAGGCTATCATTGTGTTTATTGCGTGAGTGTGCTTTTGGACGATAGGGTATTCGGGAAAGATTGTGTTATACTTTCCGACCTCGTGTATTCTATAGGAGAGATACATTCATAGAACTAGAAAATACGCACCCCCTATGACTAATAGGAATAGAACGCGTTAAGATAAAGGAAGTGACAATTCAACCAACCAATAAAAGATAACTATGTAGTAATAGTATCTAAGTGAACACATCTTTAATCATCATATGAGCACACACTTAATTAGCATAATCTATCCTAGGTTAATTAGTTAAATTAGATAATTAGTTAAAGTAGTGAATCGGTAGAAGTACCAAACCTCTCAATCATATACCTCGAGATTTTACATTTGCTTTCTAAAAAAAATAAAAAGACAAAAAAGAATCATCCTCAACCCCACCTTCTTGTCATAAATCTCTTTCTAGCATTCCTATTCCCCTAGAGAACGATATCAATCTCTGAGGCTTACCCCATACTACACTACAACGATTACGTTCACTGCCTAAAGGGTTGAAAAGATTGCTCATAGAAAAGGAGGTTTACTCGCCCCCGAACTCCGCATCAATATATGTATATATATATATATATATATATATATATATATATATATATATATATATATATATATATATATATATATATATATATATATATATATGATCTCAACATTCTCAAGAAGCGTTAAGGTCGCTAGATATAATCCTAAGAAACACGTAGCAAAGCTTAAGATTATATCAAGGATTTTCGAACTCCACAAGAATCGCCTACACACTACAACAACAAAGCAAAGTTCATGACCTCAACATTATCAAGAAGCGATGAGAGTGCTAGATATAATCTTAAGGGAAAAGACAACAAAACTCAAGATTATACCGAGCACATTTACACTTCTCAAAAATCGACTGTATTGGAATTTAGTCAATTAACAAAACCTTTTCAGTGGCTCGGATATCTTATTGGCTACAAAACACGGTTGCATTTTTATGCCATCCAGTTTTTGACACGCCAAAATTACGGTTCATGAATCATATGACATTTATCAAAATCTCAAATCTAGTACATTTTCTCAGATATCAAAAGACTAAAAAATACGGCTGCATTTGATGCCATACATTTATTGTCATGCCAAAAGTAAAGTTGGCTACAAAATATAGTTGCATTTAATGCCTTTCGATTTTTGCGACACCAAAATAGCGAATAAGTACTACCCATGCAAGTCATAAATTCTGCAAAAAGGCAACATGAAAATCAAAATGTAAACATAAATTCTGCAAAAGGACAACATGGAAAACTAATTTTAAACAGCAAGCATAACCAAGTATTCCACCCATTACCCAACCAAAGCCCTACAAATAATTTTAACTTAAATGTAAAATCAAAAAAACTAAAATGCAAAACCAATGCACGTTACTTAGATGGGTACCAAAAGTCGTTGTTTTCTAGTTTCATGTAATACTGGTTTTTGTACCACTCTAAATGCATCGCTTAATATCATTTGAAAATAAGCTTTTGGTACTTGTATGTTTTTACAAGTGTAACTGTGGTTTTATCAAAATATAACAATATATTAGGCAAAGTAGGCCAAAAGTCATTGCAAACCATAGTGACAAAAAGGCCTGAACTAATGTAACAGAAAAGCTAGTTAATTCATTCATAAAACCATGTTTCATTTCAAAAGAAACTAAATCCTCCATAAAGCTAAAAAAAACAAAAGTATAAGAACCAAATACGACGTACCCCCCACCCTCTCCATCTTCCACTAAAATCAAACATCTAGCTAATTGTGTTGCCTAAATGCAAAGATGTCTGATCCTGAAAATAATATAGGATATCATGATGATGGTGACTTGTAGCTTTGAAGAGGGTCACCCTCTATGTCCATATCATCAAATTCGGGCCACTCATTTATGCTAATGACATTCTCAGTTGCAGTCGTTTCCCGAGCTTTTGGGATCATGTTATTGGTGTTCGCGTTGTTACTAGCCATGTTTTGAGTTGTCCATGCAGTAGGTGGTGGAGATGGTATTAGTTGGCGCTGTGGTGGTTGAAGAAAAGGAATGCCTAACTCACAAGAACCACCTAGTGAGGAAAGGTGATGCAAGAGTGGACTTGGTGGAACTGGGTGCAGAGGAGCTCCACCAACAAAGCGTGCGTTAACTGCACCAAATGCATTGTTTACAACACCTAACTCAACATCTGAGTTAAACATGAAAGTTGTTTGATTACAAAAATCACCACCAGTGAAAAATTGATTAGTTTCGTTGATTGGTAGCCTAAATGTACCACCACCAATGCTTGAGCCAATACCCCTTTCTGCAAGGTTGTTAGGCGATCCCGTGCTCCAGGATTTTGGTGCTAGTGCTGGATACAGGAGTCCTGAGTGCTGTGACAACAAGAGCTGAGAAGTGCTCGTAGGTGTAGGCAATGCAGATTGTGAAGACGAAGATGCAGAAGTCACCCTACCCCGCTTCCCATTAGTTCCATTGTTAGGAAGGTTCCTAATGGCTCCACCATGGGTCCAGTAACGTCGGCAATCCTTGCAGAAATAGCGTGGTTGTGAGACACTGTAGTTGTTGTAGTAACAAAACTTGGTCTTACTAGAGGAACACCTTGGACAACTTGGAGGAGGGAATTGAGGCGGATCACGTGGATACTTCAGCAACTGTTGGGGCTGCTTTCCGGATCGCTTATCACTCATTTTGTGAACTATCTTTTGATTTTTTGTGAGCATTTCTTCGTTTCACTTTAGGCCTATTTATACCATGTTCTAGATTTTGACCATGTTAAGACCAGATTCATGACTAAGTGTAAAAACAATCCAAGGATCTTCCTTGATTTCAAAATTTTCATTTAATTCTTTTGAACCGCTTGCATCATCTCATATGTGTAAGGAAAATCACTTGGTTAGCAAGAAGATTTTCTTTGTTGAATGTTGACTCATTAAGATACATGTCAAAGGGAACAACTCATTAATGATGAAATTAATATATTTCTATGTATAGTGTTTTTGTATACAATCTCTTATAACTTAACTATCTAGTTTATAACTTTATGATAGTATTTTGGTATTAAGATCGATTTAATCTAAGACTCATTTTCCTATTTTGATATTTATAACTCTATACCTCATATGATGTTTTTGGACGTGGGTTGTAAAATCAGACATCTTTACTTAGCTTATACCTTAAAATTGAAGACAATGGATATTTACCATAAGTCGTTGTATTATAAACTAATGTGTACATGACTTTTTTAATTACTTAAATAAATAATAATAAATGTTGCTCTCATAGACCCGTGAAAATCACACGGTGGCACGAGGTTTTAGGTAGGGATCATCTATGTCTATCGCTCGTAGATGACAAGGATGGGAACCGCCTGTGATGGGTGAGTAACCCTGTTAACTTTCACCCGCGGATGGGTCGTGGGTAAAAAAATAACCCTCCAACTGGCGGCAAGCGGGTGGCGGGTAAAGTCTACCCATCGCGTGTAAACCCGGTTTGCAAACCAGTCAAAACCTTTTTGAAATACCCATGGATATTCCTTTCAAAATAATCATGAACCCGGTATGCATTAAACTTACACTTACTATATTACCTAAATACTTGTGAACTTATTAGTAGATATATTTTTGGATAGTCACATAAACTTAATAGAAAACATATCATACCACTCCTCATTTTTAAGTTCAAATCCAAGAAAGAAAAATATGAATCATCAAAATATCAAAAATATATATTTAATATCTCAATTCTCAAGCTAAATTCGTTCATACTTGGTCACGCGATTTTTATGTAAAGATAACCACTAGTCTTAAACAAGAATTCATGAGTTACAAAAGTAGATTTTTTTGTATTAATACAATTAGTAATACATAATTAGTTCATAGTTGATTAATTTTGTGCATATTTGCCAATATGTCGTAACCTGTTCACCTTCTAATTAAGTTATATTTTTAAAACTTTGAAAAACATGTATGAAAGTGTCACGTTTAACAAACCTACGGGTTTACCCGTGGGCAATGGGTACCCGCGACATGGGCATGGGGAACAAATTGTACCCGCAAACGGCCGGGTGAAAGGCAAGGAAAAAAATCAGCGGGTGCAAGTGACTAGTTAGAGGTACTCTCATGTCTATTGCCAACAGTTTCATCTCTCATAACATCTCTAAATCTTATTGGCCGTTCTGTTTCAATTTTTTAATTGCTTCTTCAAAATGATTTTCTATATCTAAAGTTATACAACATAGCTCATCTTAGAAATTCATTCTCACATGTGTGGTTAGCTAACTTATCGGCCCAAAAAAACTATCGAATAGCACATACCCATATTCATGAATGACTCGATTAAATTTGCTGTCCTCTTCTAAATCTTCGTTGGTTAATATTGGAGAAAATAAATGGAAAGGCAAATATCATACACTTATAGGTTACGATTACCATCAATATTTTGACCGAGACTTAAACCCACAAGTTCTTGGTTAGTAGGCTACTGACATGAGAGACGATGCTTCTTAAATACAAGAGCTCACTTTGTTCTTCGATGTCATTTATATTCTTTCCGATCTCTAAAATTAAGTTATTATTATTAGGATACAATTTCTGTTCTTAAAAAGTGACATATTTCAGTTACAAAAAAGTTGCTAGGTTACAAAAAAAAAAAAAAAAAAAAAGGTAATTATGAGAATGCATGTTTTGCTCAAGGTGTCAACACTTATTTGAAAAAAAGTTGGGGTATTTCCAAAATAGACTTTGAGACTTGCGACTTTTCTACTTTTCATATAAGCTTGACAAGTGTCCTTCGAAGTTTGTGTACCCAATCATTTTTTCTGACTTTTACAGCTACGATTGTACAGCGACCGAATCTAAGCGACTTTTTTAAGAATCTTGCGAATTTTTTTTTTGTCCTTTAGTAAAAAAAGTCAAAGTTACGAAATTATTTTTTTATACATTTAGTTCCTTCCCGAGGCTGAGCGACTTAAGCGAAATAATATAAGCGACTTTTTTTACTTATACTTTTGTACCTTTATCTTTTTTACACTTTTCAAAATTATAATTTTAACTAAATTATCTATTATACCCTTGTCTCTTCTATTTCCTCACTAAAACTTTTGCCTACTAATACTCGTATAATAAGTTGTATACAAAAACACAAATAGTTGCTCACAGCCTCACACCACTCCACTACTCCCCCAAACTTCTCATTTTCATCTCAAATAAAAAAGTTGAAAACCTATCAGAAGAGATAGAAGTAGATGACAAATGGTTCCCATTACTCGACTACCTCTCAACTTTTGGCCTAAAAGACTCACACTTTATACAAAAGTACGGTCGACACATACCTTCACTTCAAATAAACGTGAACGCAGCTCAAGAAAGGTTGGATTACTTAATAAGTGTCGGTGTCAAACACAAAGATATAAGAAAGGTACTCATGAGACAGCCACAAATCCTACAATATACCGTCGAAAGCAATCTCAAATCCCACGTGGCGTTTCTGGTCAGTTTGGGCATTCAAGATTCAAGAATCGGGCAGATAATAACTGCTACACCATCTATCTTTTCATACAGTGTTGAAAATTCATTAAAGCCTACGGTTAGATATTTAATTGAAGAGGTGGGTATTAAAAAGAGTGATTTAAGTAAAGTTGTGCAGCTGAGCCCACAAATATTGGTTCAAAGGATTGATAATTCATGGAATGCTCTGTACAGATTTCTTAGTAAAGAACTTGGAGCACCGAGGGATAATATAGTAAAGATGGTTACTAAACTCTTTATTTCCTTTGTTAGTAAAGAACTTTGTCACCTCTAATTTTAGTGCATCACCCGAAACTCTTTATTTCCTTTGTTATAATGTTGTTTTGTGGATAAACAGGTGTTCTCATTATCTCTTGAAGACAATTTTTAGCCCAAATACTTGTATTTGGTCAATGAACTACAAAATGAAGTCAAATATTTGACCAAGTATCCAACGTATCTCAGCTTATCACTAGACCAAAGAATTCGTCCCCGGCACAGGTTTTTGGTTGCCCTGAAAAAAGCTCCAAAGGGACCATTTCCACTGAGTTCATTTGTTCCAACTGATGAAAGTTTCTTATAAAAATGTATCCTTTGTGAATATAAAATAGTACAAGAAACAAAAGTTTTTATTTTCTGTTTGAATATAACGGATATGTTTCTGATATAAAATAGTGTAGCTTTGTGAATATGAATGAATTACTCACCAGATTATAACTTCTTTCTTCCTCCTTAACATTATATCAAACCACTAATAACTATCTTTGTTTTCATCCATACACGCAACAAAAGTCTAAATGATAATGTGTCGGTCAGTCTGACCATGTTAACTTGTCTGTGTTGGTAGCTAATCTGCTTTTGTTACTGATTCTGATAAGAGTAGTGTTGATAGTATTGTCCGAGATAGTTTTTTGTAATGGTGGTTGATATCGGTTAGTTCAGTTGTTATCTTTTGCTAGTATTCATTGTAACCACTGCTAGTATTCACTTGTAACCACTGCTAGTTATTATCGAAACCACTGCTAGTATTCACTTGTAACCACTACTACATACTCGTATCCACTGCTATACTATTTTGATTCCACTGCTCGAATGCTTGTTTGCACTGCTAGTACGAAGAACGTTACTAGACGATTACAAGTTTACAATATATCGTGCATCGAGTTGATCTCCAGCTTCAGTGAGCTTATTTGTTTCTGTTCTTATATGAAGGTGTCTGAATTTCTTGAGTCTGGGAAATCATTCTTCAAGGAGTTGAGTAATGAATTTGAAGAGCGAGTGATAGCTTGAGTTGGAACATGGTCTTTGAGATAATCTAAGGGGGTGTTTGTCTTAGCTTATTAAGTGGGCTTGTGAGCTTATGTAAATTCTGAAAAGCTCATAAGCCTACTTTTTTTTTTGGCTTATTAGCTTATCAAACTGAGCTTCTGCCTACTTTTTTTTGGCTTATTAGCTTATCAAACTAGACGATTACAAGCCGTTGTAGATCAGCAAGAATTTCATCAACTTAAAAGGAATCATCAATACAGTTTACAGGAATCAAGCATGTCTTTTACTTTGTCGAACAAATAGTTTTAGTGGCGTCTTACATAGAAATAACAAATTGTTTAACTGAATGCAACACTACTAGTTCATTCTGCAAATAAGTTTGAACAACTTGAACTCATGATGCAAGACTTGCTTTGTCTTGATATTGAGAAGTTAGATACAAAATTCATAAGTAGATATTGAGAATGATGTAGCTTCATGTTACAAGTATTACAATGTTTAAAGTGAGGGTTATTGATCATCTCCTCTTCTTGGACTTAAACAATACTTTAAATCCCTTGATGTCCTATACATTGAGTTTGACTTTTGTCGTTTGAGGACTTGGTTGTTAACCCAGATGTAAGCACCTTCAGTAATAACAGGTAACAGGTCAAAGTGCACCGAGAGCTGACGGTATTCTTCTGTGTTGAGAACACCGAGAGCTTTTTGGACCTGATCTTTAGCATCATCCCTCCTGCAAAGTGCACCAAATAACTCGAATAGCTTGTAGGGCCTACGAAGCTCAAATCCAAGATGAATTGCCTTGGTGTAGTTGGAATCTAATTGATGAGTGTCTAAATACTCATCATTTTTGTATAATCTAAACTGTAAAATCATCTGAAAACACTCAGAAACACATCAAAATGATAAAAATATCACAAATGAGTGTTTTATGTGTTTTAAATGCAAAAATATCAAAATCAGATGAAAAATGTATCAAGTTTGCAAAATTGGCAGTTTTAGTCCCCCAAGTTTTGAAAGTTGTCAAATCTAGTCCCTGGAATTCAAAAATGTGGAAATATATCATTCAAGGTCCCTGAAGTATTCTAAGTTGTTTAAAATGATCCTTGAATGAACTTTTGGTCAATTGGCAAGAAAGGTCCTCAAACTTTGGAAAATTGCAAAATTAGTCCTTGGACCTTTAAAAATGGATTTTATGCAAAAAGGGTCCTTGTTCTATAAATGTTTGTCATGTTTGGTCCTTGAGAGAGCATTGGAAAAATGGCATTATCAGTCCTTGAAGTTTGATGAAGTTGCAATTTTAGTCCTTATAATATCACTAATCCAATCCGGACCCTTTGATTTAATCCAACCCAATCCGGCCGAACAATATCAAGCCCAACCCTTTGGCTTGACCCTTGACCCCCACCCTTGAGTCAGGCCATTACAATTTGGCCCTGCCACAACCCATTTTGGCCTCCCCTTTGTTATTAAGCTCGGTCAACAGAAAGTCAAACCCAGGCAAAAACGCGCCCAATACCACTTCCACTGTAGCTCTTCCTCACAAACACTGAAACAACCAAAACCAGTCCTGGTTTTCCACCATTTTCAACACCCCTCCCATACTATGTCCCCTCCACATCCTCTAAACAACAAAAGCTTTAATTGATTGAACCAAACCTCATTAATTCTTAAAACCTGCTTTGAAGATATTTGGCGCCAAAAATCACATGTGGACGGTTCTGATTATTTTGAGTGATCCAAGGGCTCAGATGTGGTGGGAAACATTCAGAGGACATCAAGGATGCTGAAAAGTCTATAAAGGAGAGATAGAATGCAATGTATCAAAGTATGTAGAGTATTTTTAATTTCTTATTGTTTTTTTTAAGCATTTTCAAGTTTTAAGTGTATGTTTTTATCTTCAAACTCTGTATTTCAAGTTCTATTGTTATAAGAAAGCTTTTGTGAAACTTTAATTCAAGTATCAAATTGTATTTCAGCTTATGCAATTTTCCTCATTTTCAAAAATCTCATGAATGATAAAGTGTTGTTTGTAGATGTTTGTATGGACTGACATAGGTCATTTAAGCTCCTAGAAAGCTTAAGCAAGCTTTTAGATACATTTAAAATCAGTTTAGACTCAAAAATCAAAAATCACCAAAAATCCAAATTAAATACTTCAAAAATCAAAAATCAAAAATCACTTGGAAATGGTGATCACAGCTGGAGCAGGGTAAATCATGGATGGCCTTGGGTTAGTAGCTTAGTGGTAAGCTTATAGGGGTGTTCACTGTTTCTGATTCTCAGTTTTGAGCTTGGAAGCTTATGTAAGCCTTTTTGATAAATTTGGCATTTTATTGTTGTAGTGATTAATTAGCTTATATTTTTGTTTCTTTGTGTTCACTAGTCATAATTAAGTGTATCTAGGATTTAAAATCAGTAGGGTGTTCATTTAAATTTGTGTTTTGAGAAAATATCATTTGGGCAGTCAAAATAGCTTAAGTCTCATTTCTTAGTTTTAAGTTACTATTACTGTTGATTCAAGCTTATTTAGTCTTAGTTAATGATTATATGATGTCTTAAATCAAGTTAATGGTTTAAATTTGTGAGTGGCTTTGAAAAAGGTTCAAAACAGTCATCATAAGGAGTGTTTGGAATTGCCTGTTTAAACTATATCAGGGCTTGTTTGTGTTATTGTTTATGCTTTCTTTGTTTCACATAAGTGTCATATAACTGATCTCAGTCAAGAAAACAAGATCTCATAAGCATAAAGTCAAAAATTCATTTGATCCAATCTCATGAGCTCACTGTTGAGTTTTTAGGATTCATGATCATGATTCTTTGTTAAGAAGTTGTTAATCTTGCTCAAGTTAGTCTTATCTTACCCTAATACAACATCATCAGTGCTTAATATCATATCAAAATCCATCTTAGTCAACATTTTGGTTTTTATCAAAAAGTCAAATTTCACTTGGGTCGTTTTTGATTAAAACAAATATTTTCATTGTAGGTTTGATATTAAGTTTTAGTTCATAAGCTCTTGGGATAATAGAATTTGGTTGCTAAAGAAAAATACAAAAATGCTAGTTCTTTGTTTCTCAGCTTTTTAAGTACTTATTTCACAGCTTCTTTTGGGGTACCTGTTCTAAAAACTGTCCTGTGCACAGTGAGTGTGCTCAAATTGATAAGCTCACATAGAGCTTATTAGTTGCTCAAATCTTGTGTTCTCTGGTTCTTTGGAAAGCCAACCTGGTCCTCTTGGATTGTCAAGTCTAAGATTTCATTTTGGAACTTGTTTGCTAGGGCTGCAACAAGCCTCAAGCTTGTCCCATTTCTGTCATTATCAAAAGTGCTTATCTGCTTAATTCTAGCTTATCAGTGTGCTCCCTTGTATGTTCTAGCTTCATTTCTGTTCATTAAGCTTGTTTGCATATACTTTGAGCTTTTGTTTCAGTTGTAAGCTTGTTTGAGCTTATTTCCACCAAATAAGCTCATTTAAGCCACTGTTGGGCTTTTAAGCTTGTAAACAGCTTATTTGTGGTTTATAAAATTTTTGTCTTTATTAAAGTTTCATATAATCAGTATTAAAGTAGTTTTCAAAAAGAAAATCCAGAAAAAGTTCAATTAAAAATCAGTAATAGTGTTTATTTAAGATTTTCTAGCTTTTTGATTTTTCTTTTCATCTTATTAATAAGCAAATCTTGTTTTTCTATTTTTCTTAGTTTTCTGTTATCATATAGGATTTTTAGAAAAAGTTTCATATTTTTCCTTTTCTGTTTAGTATTTATTATAATTATAAATAGTTAATAAATAATAGATAATTAGTAATAAATAATTAAAAAGCATAAAAAATATTTTTTCTATTTTAAAATTAGTTTTATCATATTTTAGGTTTTTCAAAGTTAAAATTTTATTTTTCTAAGTTTATTTTATATTTTCTAGTAATTAAGTGTATTTTAAATAGTTATTAATTAGTAATAATTAAATAAAAAGTGTGAAAAATATATTTTTAATTTTAAAATTAGTTTTATAGTATTTTAGATTTTTCAGAATCACAAGTTTATTTTTCTAGCCTTATTTCCTATTTTCTTTCATTTTAGAGTATTTATTAAATAGTTAAAATAGTTTTTAATTAATAATAATTAATTAGATAGTTTTAAAAATAATTTTCTTTTTCTAATAATTTTCTTTTATTTTTAGGATTCCAAAAATGTCATTTTTATATTTTTAGGCCTTTTATTTCTTAGTTTTCATTTTTTATTTGGAACGTCTACGTAGTTTTTAAACTTACGTTTACGTTTTTCTTATCTGATTGTTGTGCTTTCCAAATCTGTATTCCATTCCATTCCAATCAATCAGTAGTGTAATTTCTAATCAAAACCTTTACAGATCACTATCCTTAGTGATCACTCCATCATCTGAATCAGTTTTACACACCATTGAGTCTCCTTGGGACTAAACGACCCGGGAATTCACTATATTCTCTGATCTTCATTGCATTTGTGTTTAAGCTGTTTTAAGTCTGTTAGACTTGACGGTTTAGCACAGATCAAATTTTGGCGCCGCTGTCGGGGAGGCTTTAGCGTGTGTTTAGCCATTTTCAGATCCATTGTTGCACATACCCACCATTTGTAAAAAGTTTTTGTAAAGATATAAGAAAATCAAAAAAGTTCATTAACACTTTTCCTAAAGTGTTAAAAACTCCAAAAAAATATAAAACAACAAAACAATCGGAACGTTTTCTAATTTGTATTCTCTTTTAAGGTGATTCTTGAAGAGATACGATTTGGTTAAACGGGACGATAACAAAAATATTGTCCAAAAGTTTTTAAACCCATCTGCACAAATCTTACCTACGTCTTTTCAGTGGTACTTAATATATACATAAAAATCAACCACCGCAAATCAAGGCAGTGCACTACCTAACTGGGGGTGCGACCATTAATAAGTTCCCGAACATCAGATTTAAAACTTACCTTTGTGTCACTTGTGATTTGGTGTACCTTTTTCAAAGAAGCCATTTCATTTGTGATTATTGGTTAAGTTCACTTGTGTTTTGCCTCATTTGTTTTGAAAATTGATTTTTATACATAGTGCATGCACACTCGTTCTTCCAGTTCTACAAGTCCACTTTCTGAACTTGGAAACATTCCTCGTAGACGTAGAGGACGTTCAGCTCCTTCAGCCGTGACTGAGGAACGTCTACCACCACCACCTCCTGTCGAAATGGCAGAAGACAAACCCATGAATGAGCTTCTCCAAGCACCCATCGAGGGTTACGGAGATGCCATTGTTGTCCCAGCCATCGTGGCTGACACTTTCGAGCTCAAAACCGGGTTGCTTAATCTAGTAACCCAAAGCCAATTCTATGGTTTTGAGCGGGATGATCCTCATGCACACATTCGATGGTTTAACAAGATTGCATCTACCATCAAGTACAAGAATGTCCCACATGAAGCTATCAAGCTTCTTCTGTTCCCATTTTCTCTAGAGGGACAAGCCCGGAATTGGCTTGAGAAACAACCCCCTCGTTCTATTGAGACATGGGAAGATCTTGTCACCAAGTTCGTTAACGAGTTCTATCCTCCATCCCGAACCACAAGTCTTAAGAATGAGATAATGAAATTTTCTCAGAGATTTGATGAATCATTCGGGGAGGCATGGGATCGTTACAAAGAGTTGCTTCGCAAGTGTCCGCATCACGGTTTTACCGACTTAATGCAAATGGATACTTTCTACAATGGTCTCAATCAGACCAATCAAGACTCTTTGAATACCTCCGCGGGAGGTAATTTCTTGAGCAAGACCACCAAAGAGGCCTTGCAGATCATTGAGAACAAATCTCAGGTCCGTCCCTTCAGAGCTAAGACATATCAGTCTAATGCTGGACCTTCCTCTTCTTCATCCCCAGTGAGTACATCTAGCACCGATGCTAAGATTGATAAACTCACAGACATTGTTCAGGCTTTGGTTCTTGCTAACCAGAAGAAAGTCTCCTTCACTCAGACTCCAACACATGCTGAAGTGAAGAAAGTTGAGAGTTGTGTCACTTGTGGTGGTCCTCATGCTTACTACAATTGTACTGCCACCGATGGTAGTCCTTTTGAGGCCAATGCTCTAGCAGGTAGTTCACAGCAAGGAGGTAATCAATACCGTCCTCAAAATGAACCACACTACCGTGCTAACACTAATCAGGCACCACCCGGTTTTAACCAGAATCATAACATGCACAACCGGAATCAGAACCAACCAAGAATGAACCAAGGTTATCAAAACCAAGGTAATTTCTATCCTGGACCCAATCAAGGTTTCCATCATCAAGGAAACCCTAATCAAAACAATTTCAATCGAGGGAATCAATTTCATGGGAATATGAATCCTAATCAAGGGAATTTTGGCTATAATCAAAACATACGGCCTCAAATTGTCCCTCCAGCTCCTCCCGTCATTACTCCTCCAGTACCATCATCTGATGAGTTACTGAAGCAGTTCATGAAATCCCAAGATGAAATGAACAGGTTGTTGGTCAGTCAGATTGCTGATCTGAAGAAGTCTTTAAATGATCGACCCTCGGGCTCAGGTACTTTACCGAGCAACACGATCGCTAACCCGAGGGGCGATGCCAAGGTGATCACAACCCGAAGTGGTGTTTCATACACTAGACCTGCTGTTCCTACTACCTCTTCTTCTTCTTCTCTCCCTAAGGTAGTTGAAAGTGAACCGAGGACACACAATGGACCTACGACTCCAATGCCTCCTCCACCTGTGCCAATGAGTCAAGTTACCAAGGATACTACGGACAAAGTGCATAGTTCAAGCCCACGAAGTACCGCACACGTCCAACCTTCGGTAGTCCAACCTCAAGTGGTCCAGAAACCCAAGTCAAATCAAGGAGTTGTTTTTGAACCTCCTGTAGCTCCTGTTGAGAATCAGAAATCCAAATCTTCCATTCCTTACCCATCACGTTTGAATGAGCAAAAGCTCCGAGAGAAAGCTAGTCATCAAATGGATAAATTTTTCCAAATTTTCCAAGAGTTACATTTTGACATAAGCTTTGCGGATGCTATCATGCTGATGCCCAAGTTTGCATCAACTCTCAAACACATGTTAAGCAATAAGGAAAAGCTGTTTGAAATGGCTAAGACTCCTCTTAACGAGAACTGTTCAGCAGTTATTCTGAAGAAGCTTCCAGAAAAACTTGGAGATCCTGGGAAATTTCTCTTACCTTGTGTATTCCCAGGAATGGTTGAATGCTTTGCCCTAGCAGATCTTGGTGCAAGCATTAATCTTATGCCATATTCAGTGTGGAAGAAACTTTCTCTTTCGGAACTCACTCCTACATGCATGACTCTCGAGCTTGCAGATCGTTCCATATCCCGTCCTCTTGGCATTGCCGAGGACGTATTTGTGAAAGTAGGAAAGTTCCATTTTCCAGCTGACTTCGTGGTTGTTGATTTTGATGCCGATCATCGGGTTCCTCTCATTGTTGGTCGAGGATTCCTGAGAACGGGCCGTGCTCTCATAGATGTATTTGAGCAGGAAATCACATTGCGTGTTGGAAATGAAGCTGTCACCTTCAACCTTGACCAAACTTCGAGGTACTCCGCAAATTATGATTCTGAATCGGTTAACCGAATAGATATCATTGATGTTGCTTCTGACGAGTACTCTCAAGAAGTTCTTGGTTTTTCTCATAATTCTGTGAGTGGGGATTCCACCACATCTTCTCAACCTATCATAGCCAATTCCACTCCTTCTCTCACTCCGTTTGAGGGAAGCGACTTCATCTTAGATGAGATTGAAGCATATTTGGCTAGTGATTCTGTTCCTTGGGAAATTGATCACGCTCCAATTGATATTGAGGGGGACATACTTCTTATTGAGAAGTTGCTTAATGGTGATCCATCATCAACCCCTCATCCTAGTGATTCAATTCCTGATGAGATTAGTCAAAATGAGATTAATCTGGAGGGAGATATTCTTCTTGAGAAATTGTCAAATCTGGACACTTCTCCTCCTCTCCCTCCCATCAAACTTCATAACAAGGAAGTCAAGTCAGTTGAGAAAACTGAAGAATTTCCTGAGGTTGAGCTTAAGGACTTACCTCCTCATCTCGAGTATGCATTCCTTGAAGATGATGATAAATTACCCGTCATTATTGCTCGAGATTTGAGTAAAGATGAAAAAGCTGCTCTCATAAAAATCTTGAAGTCACACAAGCAAGCAATTGCTTGGAAACTCTCCGACATCAAAGGTATCAACCCTGAGTTCTGTACTCATAAAATCTTGATGGAGGATGACTTCAAGCCAGCAGTTCAACATCAGAGAAGGGTGAATCCAAAAATCCATGATGTTATCAAACAAGAGGTTATCAAACTTCTTGATGCAGGATTGATTTACCCGATCTCAGATAGTCCTTGGGTCAGCCCAATTCATTGTGTCCCGAAAAAGGGTGGCATTACTGTTATCACAAATGAAGATAACGAGTTAATTCCAACTCGATTGGTGACGGGATGGCGTGTTTGCATCGACTATCGTAAGTTGAATGACGCCACCCGTAAAGACCATTTTCCTCTACCCTTCATGGACCAGATGCTTGAGAGATTAGCAGGGAATGAGTACTATTGCTTCTTTGATGGTTTCTCGGGTTACTTTCAGATCCCTATTGATCCGCAGGATCAAGAGAAGACCACATTCACTTGCCCATACGGGACTTTTGCCTACAGACGTATGCCTTTTGGCTTATGTAATGCTCCTGGCACGTTCCAACGATGTATGATGGCCATTTTCCACGACATGATCGGGGAAACAATGGAGGTGTTTATGGATGACTTCTCGGTCATTGGGGATTCTTTTCAATCATGTCTCTCCCATTTAGATAAAATGCTTCAAAGGTGTGAAGACACCAATCTTTGTCTAAATTGGGAGAAAAGTCACTTTATGGTCAAAGAAGGCATTGTCCTTGGCCATAAGATTTCAAAGAACGGGATTGAGGTAGATAGAGAAAAAGTTGATGTTATTGCTAAGCTGCCTCATCCTACTACCGTCAAAGGTATTAGGAGTTTTTTAGGTCATGCCGGTTTCTATCGTAGATTCATTCAAGATTTTTCTAAAATCGCCCGGCGTATGACCCATCTTCTTGAAAAGGATGCTCCTTTTATCTTCTCACCCGAGTGCATAGAAGCTTTTGAAACATTGAAGAAAAAGCTTACTGAAGCACCCATTCTCGTTGCTCCCGACTGGGACTTGCCTTTTGAGCTCATGTGCGATGCAAGTGATTTTGCTATTGGTGCAGTCCTAGGGCAACGAAGAAACAAGCATTTTCAGCCTATTCACTACGCAAGCAAAACTATGACTGAGGCTCAAACTCATTACACCACCACAGAAAAAGAGCTATTAGCCGTGGTGTATGCTTTTGAGAAGTTTCGGCCGTACTTAATCTTGACCAAATGCGTAGTGTATACGGATCACTCGGCTCTTAAATATCTCTTTGCAAAACAAGATGCAAAGCCGAGATTGCTTCGTTGGATTCTCCTCCTCCAAGAATTTGATATCATCATACGTGATAAAAAAGGAGCTGAGAATCTAGCTGCTGATCATCTGTCCAGATTAGAAAACCCTCACCAAGATGTTTTCGAGAAAAAGGAAATAAATGAAACATTTCCTCTCGAGACACTCAATGCGGTTTCTTTTCGTGGAAATTCTACCACCCCATGGTTTGCTGACTTCGCAAATTACCATGCGGGTAACTTCATTGTGAAAGGGATGTCGACCCAGCAGAAGAACAAATTCTTCAAAGATGTTAAACATTATTTCTGGGACGACCCTTTCTTGTTCAAAATCTGTGCGGATCAAGTCATCCGACGGTGTGTTTATGGACAGGAAGCTATTGATATTCTCACAGCTTGCCATGCTGGACCCACCGGGGGCCATCATAGTCCAAACTACACCGCCAAAAAGGTGTTTGATTCCGGGTTCTATTGGCCCACCATCTATAAGGATGCCCACGATTATGTCAAAGCCTGTGACGCTTGTCAACGTCATGGTAATATCTCTCAAAGGAATGAAATGCCACAAAATGCCATTCAAGTTTGTGAGATATTTGACATATGGGGTATTGATTTTATGGGGCCATTTCCTTCGTCTCGTGGTAACAAGTACATACTCGTGGCTGTTGACTATCTGTCAAAATGGGTTGAAGCAAAAGCTTTACCCACCAATGATGCCCGAGTTGTTGTGAAGTTTTTAAAATCTCTGTTTGCCAGGTTTGGAACTCCGAGAGCGATAATCAGTGATCGTGGTACACATTTTTGTAATGACCAATTTGAAAGAGTCATGCAAAAGTATGGTGTTACCCACCGTCTCTCTACTGCATACCACCCCCAAACAAGTGGGCAGGTGGAAGTTTCAAACCGTGGTCTTAAAAGGATTCTTGAAAGGACAGTAGGCGAAAATCGTGCATCCTGGTCGGATAAGCTTGATGACGCACTCTGGGCTTTTCGTACAGCTTTCAAAACACCCATTGGGTGTACTCCATACAAGCTAGTGTACGGAAAGGCATGTCATCTTCCGATCGAGTTAGAGCACAAGGCATACTGGGCCTTAAAGCATGCAAACTTCGATATACAGACAGCCGGTGATCACAGAAAAGTTCAAATGAATGAACTAAATGAACTTCGTGATCAAGCTTATGTGAACTCTTTGATCTATAAGCAAAAGACAAAGAAGATTCATGACTCCAAGATCAAGAACCGCGTTTTCAACGTTGGTGATCGAGTCCTTCTTTTCAATTCCAGATTGAAGATTTTCTCGGGAAAGCTCAAGTCCCGTTGGTCTGGTCCATTTACTATCGCTAAGGTTTATCCTTATGGTACCGTTGAGTTATCTCAACCCGATGGTCCTAATTTTAAAGTGAATGGTCATCGAGTGAAGCATTACTTTGGAGAGGACATTCCCCCTGTGGTTGTCCCAGATTTACAAACATTCCCCATGAACCAATGAATGCGGGGATCGAGTCAAGCTAGTGACTCGGTAATCAAAAACATTAGCACGCACCATATGGGTTTTCACCCATAAATTCTGTCTTCTTACCCCTTTTCTACCACCCTAGTGTGGGGGAGTCTCCCCACACTGTTGTATATTCTCAATCTTTTCCAAAAAATAAAAATAAAAAAAAAATAAAAAAAAAATCTTCTAAATAATGGCCGTAGTATTTTCCTTTTACGTTCTTTGTTTCGGCATAACCGCCGGTACTTTGAATATTGAGGGCAATATTCATTTCTAAGTGTGGGGGGGAATTCTCACGAATTTCATATATTATCTACCCAATTCCCCCGTTTTTGGCCAAAAATTGTTTTTTGGAGTAAGTGTTCTACACTTACTTATCTTGGTTATCAGTCCGCCATGTCTGTAAGACAAAATGATTGGCTAATCCAGGAGCAAACGGCTCTTGGTAAAGATTTCTCAAATCCGTTTATATGGCTTGCAATTTGCCCAAAATTGTATGGTTCCTCAACTCCCCATCATCCTCAAAAGATAATGAGTTGGCTAGCCCGCAAGGTTATGGCTTGTGGTAAAGGCAGTGGAAAATCCATAATTGGTATTCAGCTCACCAAAGATAATCCTGATACTTTATCTAAGAGTTGGCTAGTCCAGAAGGGTACGGCTTCTGGTAAAGACACATCAAATCCGTTATATGGTTTATGATTTGCCAATAAATCATCTGGTTATCGTTGTACCAAGATTCTTACTTGAATCAAAACAATTGGCTACTCCAGAAGTGATGGCTTTTGGTAAAGAGATAAAATCCATCAAGTTTTCTCAAATCATTGCTAGGGACTAGCAATATCTCAGTGTGGGGGATTGATGAGTGTCTAAATACTCATCATTTTTGTATAATCTAAACTGCAAAATCATCTGAAAACACTCAGAAACACATCAAAATGATAAAAATATCACAAATGAGTGTTTTATGTGTTTTAAATGCAAAAATATCAAAATCAGATGAAAAATGTATCAAGTTTGCAAAATTGGCAGTTTTAGTCCCCCAAGTTTTGAAAGTTGTCAAATCTAGTCCCTGGAATTCAAAAATGTGGAAATCTATCATTCAAGGTCCCTGAAGTATTCTAAGTTGTTTAAAATGATCCTTGAATGAACTTTTGGTCAATTGGCAAGAAAGGTCCTCAAACTTTGGAAAATTGCAAAATTAGTCCTTGGACCTTTAAAAATGGATTTTATGCAAAAAGGGTCCTTGTTCTATAAATGTTTGTCATGTTTGGTCCTTGAGAGAGCATTGGAAAAATGGCATTATCAGTCCTTGAAGTTTGATGAAGTTGCAATTTTAGTCCTTATAATATCACTAATCCAATCCGGACCCTTTGATTTAATCCAATCCAATCCGGCCCAACAATATCAAGCCCAACCCTTTGGCTTGACCCTTGACCCCCACCCTTGAGTCAGGCCATTACAATTTGGCCCTGCCACAACCCATTTTGGCCTCCCCTTTGTTATTAAGCTCGGTCAACAGAAAGTCAAACCCAGGCAAAAACGCGCCCAATACCACTTCCACTGTAGCTCTTCCTCACAAACACTGAAACAACCAAAACCAGTCCTGGTTTTCCACCATTTTCAACACCCCTCCCATACTATGTCCCCTCCACATCCTCTAAACAACAAAAGCTTTAATTGATTGAACCAAACCTCATTAATTCTTAAAACCTGCTTTGAAGATATTTGGCGCCAAAAATCACATGTGGACGGTTCTGATT
The DNA here is from genome assembly GCA_019973895.1 of Chrysanthemum seticuspe. Classification (NCBI taxonomy): domain Eukaryota; kingdom Viridiplantae; phylum Streptophyta; class Magnoliopsida; order Asterales; family Asteraceae; genus Chrysanthemum; species Chrysanthemum seticuspe. The sequence continues at coordinate 280,071,116 of BPTQ01000001.1, read as the reverse complement.
ATTTTGAGTGATCCAAGGGCTCAGATGTGGTGGGAAACATTCAGAGGACATCAAGGATGCTGAAAAGTCTATAAAGGAGAGATAGAATGCAATGTATCAAAGTATGTAGAGTATTTTTAATTTCTTATTGTTTTTTTTAAGCATTTTCAACATCAGAGAAGGGTGAATCCAAAAATCCATGATGTTATCAAACAAGAGGTTATCAAACTTCTTGATGCAGGATTGATTTACCCGATCTCAGATAGTCCTTGGGTCAGCCCAATTCATTGTGTCCCGAAAAAGGGTGGCATTACTGTTATCACAAATGAAGATAACGAGTTAATTCCAACTCGATTGGTGACGGGATGGCGTGTTTGCATCGACTATCGTAAGTTGAATGACGCCACCCGTAAAGACCATTTTCCTCTACCCTTCATGGACCAGATGCTTGAGAGATTAGCAGGGAATGAGTACTATTGCTTCTTTGATGGTTTCTCGGGTTACTTTCAGATCCCTATTGATCCGCAGGATCAAGAGAAGACCACATTCACTTGCCCATACGGGACTTTTGCCTACAGACGTATGCCTTTTGGCTTATGTAATGCTCCTGGCACGTTCCAACGATGTATGATGGCCATTTTCCACGACATGATCGGGGAAACAATGGAGGTGTTTATGGATGACTTCTCGGTCATTGGGGATTCTTTTCAATCATGTCTCTCCCATTTAGATAAAATGCTTCAAAGGTGTGAAGACACCAATCTTTGTCTAAATTGGGAGAAAAGTCACTTTATGGTCAAAGAAGGCATTGTCCTTGGCCATAAGATTTCAAAGAACGGGATTGAGGTAGATAGAGAAAAAGTTGATGTTATTGCTAAGCTGCCTCATCCTACTACCGTCAAAGGTATTAGGAGTTTTTTAGGTCATGCCGGTTTCTATCGTAGATTCATTCAAGATTTTTCTAAAATCGCCCGGCGTATGACCCATCTTCTTGAAAAGGATGCTCCTTTTATCTTCTCACCCGAGTGCATAGAAGCTTTTGAAACATTGAAGAAAAAGCTTACTGAAGCACCCATTCTCGTTGCTCCCGACTGGGACTTGCCTTTTGAGCTCATGTGCGATGCAAGTGATTTTGCTATTGGTGCAGTCCTAGGGCAACGAAGAAACAAGCATTTTCAGCCTATTCACTACGCAAGCAAAACTATGACTGAGGCTCAAACTCATTACACCACCACAGAAAAAGAGCTATTAGCCGTGGTGTATGCTTTTGAGAAGTTTCGGCCGTACTTAATCTTGACCAAATGCGTAGTGTATACGGATCACTCGGCTCTTAAATATCTCTTTGCAAAACAAGATGCAAAGCCGAGATTGCTTCGTTGGATTCTCCTCCTCCAAGAATTTGATATCATCATACGTGATAAAAAAGGAGCTGAGAATCTAGCTGCTGATCATCTGTCCAGATTAGAAAACCCTCACCAAGATGTTTTCGAGAAAAAGGAAATAAATGAAACATTTCCTCTCGAGACACTCAATGCGGTTTCTTTTCGTGGAAATTCTACCACCCCATGGTTTGCTGACTTCGCAAATTACCATGCGGGTAACTTCATTGTGAAAGGGATGTCGACCCAGCAGAAGAACAAATTCTTCAAAGATGTTAAACATTATTTCTGGGACGACCCTTTCTTGTTCAAAATCTGTGCGGATCAAGTCATCCGACGGTGTGTTTATGGACAGGAAGCTATTGATATTCTCACAGCTTGCCATGCTGGACCCACCGGGGGCCATCATAGTCCAAACTACACCGCCAAAAAGGTGTTTGATTCCGGGTTCTATTGGCCCACCATCTATAAGGATGCCCACGATTATGTCAAAGCCTGTGACGCTTGTCAACGTCATGGTAATATCTCTCAAAGGAATGAAATGCCACAAAATGCCATTCAAGTTTGTGAGATATTTGACATATGGGGTATTGATTTTATGGGGCCATTTCCTTCGTCTCGTGGTAACAAGTACATACTCGTGGCTGTTGACTATCTGTCAAAATGGGTTGAAGCAAAAGCTTTACCCACCAATGATGCCCGAGTTGTTGTGAAGTTTTTAAAATCTCTGTTTGCCAGGTTTGGAACTCCGAGAGCGATAATCAGTGATCGTGGTACACATTTTTGTAATGACCAATTTGAAAGAGTCATGCAAAAGTATGGTGTTACCCACCGTCTCTCTACTGCATACCACCCCCAAACAAGTGGGCAGGTGGAAGTTTCAAACCGTGGTCTTAAAAGGATTCTTGAAAGGACAGTAGGCGAAAATCGTGCATCCTGGTCGGATAAGCTTGATGACGCACTCTGGGCTTTTCGTACAGCTTTCAAAACACCCATTGGGTGTACTCCATACAAGCTAGTGTACGGAAAGGCATGTCATCTTCCGATCGAGTTAGAGCACAAGGCATACTGGGCCTTAAAGCATGCAAACTTCGATATACAGACAGCCGGTGATCACAGAAAAGTTCAAATGAATGAACTAAATGAACTTCGTGATCAAGCTTATGTGAACTCTTTGATCTATAAGCAAAAGACAAAGAAGATTCATGACTCCAAGATCAAGAACCGCGTTTTCAACGTTGGTGATCGAGTCCTTCTTTTCAATTCCAGATTGAAGATTTTCTCGGGAAAGCTCAAGTCCCGTTGGTCTGGTCCATTTACTATCGCTAAGGTTTATCCTTATGGTACCGTTGAGTTATCTCAACCCGATGGTCCTAATTTTAAAGTGAATGGTCATCGAGTGAAGCATTACTTTGGAGAGGACATTCCCCCTGTGGTTGTCCCAGATTTACAAACATTCCCCATGAACCAATGAATGCGGGGATCGAGTCAAGCTAGTGACTCGGTAATCAAAAACATTAGCACGCACCATATGGGTTTTCACCCATAAATTCTGTCTTCTTACCCCTTTTCTACCACCCTAGTGTGGGGGAGTCTCCCCACACTGTTGTATATTCTCAATCTTTTCCAAAAAATAAAAATAAAAAAAAAATAAAAAAAAAATCTTCTAAATAATGGCCGTAGTATTTTCCTTTTACGTTCTTTGTTTCGGCATAACCGCCGGTACTTTGAATATTGAGGGCAATATTCATTTCTAAGTGTGGGGGGGAATTCTCACGAATTTCATATATTATCTACCCAATTCCCCCGTTTTTGGCCAAAAATTGTTTTTTGGAGTAAGTGTTCTACACTTACTTATCTTGGTTATCAGTCCGCCATGTCTGTAAGACAAAATGATTGGCTAATCCAGGAGCAAACGGCTCTTGGTAAAGATTTCTCAAATCCGTTTATATGGCTTGCAATTTGCCCAAAATTGTATGGTTCCTCAACTCCCCATCATCCTCAAAAGATAATGAGTTGGCTAGCCCGCAAGGTTATGGCTTGTGGTAAAGGCAGTGGAAAATCCATAATTGGTATTCAGCTCACCAAAGATAATCCTGATACTTTATCTAAGAGTTGGCTAGTCCAGAAGGGTACGGCTTCTGGTAAAGACACATCAAATCCGTTATATGGTTTATGATTTGCCAATAAATCATCTGGTTATCGTTGTACCAAGATTCTTACTTGAATCAAAACAATTGGCTACTCCAGAAGTGATGGCTTTTGGTAAAGAGATAAAATCCATCAAGTTTTCTCAAATCATTGCTAGGGACTAGCAATATCTCAGTGTGGGGGATTGATGAGTGTCTAAATACTCATCATTTTTGTATAATCTAAACTGCAAAATCATCTGAAAACACTCAGAAACACATCAAAATGATAAAAATATCACAAATGAGTGTTTTATGTGTTTTAAATGCAAAAATATCAAAATCAGATGAAAAATGTATCAAGTTTGCAAAATTGGCAGTTTTAGTCCCCCAAGTTTTGAAAGTTGTCAAATCTAGTCCCTGGAATTCAAAAATGTGGAAATCTATCATTCAAGGTCCCTGAAGTATTCTAAGTTGTTTAAAATGATCCTTGAATGAACTTTTGGTCAATTGGCAAGAAAGGTCCTCAAACTTTGGAAAATTGCAAAATTAGTCCTTGGACCTTTAAAAATGGATTTTATGCAAAAAGGGTCCTTGTTCTATAAATGTTTGTCATGTTTGGTCCTTGAGAGAGCATTGGAAAAATGGCATTATCAGTCCTTGAAGTTTGATGAAGTTGCAATTTTAGTCCTTATAATATCACTAATCCAATCCGGACCCTTTGATTTAATCCAATCCAATCCGGCCCAACAATATCAAGCCCAACCCTTTGGCTTGACCCTTGACCCCCACCCTTGAGTCAGGCCATTACAATTTGGCCCTGCCACAACCCATTTTGGCCTCCCCTTTGTTATTAAGCTCGGTCAACAGAAAGTCAAACCCAGGCAAAAACGCGCCCAATACCACTTCCACTGTAGCTCTTCCTCACAAACACTGAAACAACCAAAACCAGTCCTGGTTTTCCACCATTTTCAACACCCCTCCCATACTATGTCCCCTCCACATCCTCTAAACAACAAAAGCTTTAATTGATTGAACCAAACCTCATTAATTCTTAAAACCTGCTTTGAAGATATTTGGCGCCAAAAATCACATGTGGACGGTTCTGATTATTTTGAGTGATCCAAGGGCTCAGATGTGGTGGGAAACATTCAGAGGACATCAAGGATGCTGAAAAGTCTATAAAGGAGAGATAGAATGCAATGTATCAAAGTATGTAGAGTATTTTTAATTTCTTATTGTTTTTTTTAAGCATTTTCAAGTTTTAAGTGTATGTTTTTATCTTCAAACTCTGTATTTCAAGTTCTATTGTTATAAGAAAGCTTTTGTGAAACTTTAATTCAAGTATCAAATTGTATTTCAGCTTATGCAATTTTCCTCATTTTCAAAAATCTCATGAATGATAAAGTGTTGTTTGTAGATGTTTGTATGGACTGACATAGGTCATTTAAGCTCCTAGAAAGCTTAAGCAAGCTTTTAGATACATTTAAAATCAGTTTAGACTCAAAAATCAAAAATCACCAAAAATCCAAATTAAATACTTCAAAAATCAAAAATCAAAAATCACTTGGAAATGGTGATCACAGCTGGAGCAGGGTAAATCATGGATGGCCTTGGGTTAGTAGCTTAGTGGTAAGCTTATAGGGGTGTTCACTGTTTCTGATTCTCAGTTTTGAGCTTGGAAGCTTATGTAAGCCTTTTTGATAAATTTGGCATTTTACTGTTGTAGTGATTAATTAGCTTATATTTTTGTTTCTTTGTGTTCACTAGTCATAATTAAGTGTATCTAGGATTTAAAATCAGTAGGGTGTTCATTTAAATTTGTGTTTTGAGAAAATATCATTTGGGCAGTCAAAATAGCTTAAGTCTCATTTCTTAGTTTTAAGTTACTATTACTGTTGATTCAAGCTTATTTAGTCTTAGTTAATGATTATATGATGTCTTAAATCAAGTTAATGGTTTAAATTTGTGAGTGGCTTTGAAAAAGGTTCAAAACAGTCATCATAAGGAGTGTTTGGAATTGCCTGTTTAAACTATATCAGGGCTTGTTTGTGTTATTGTTTATGCTTGCTTTGTTTCACATAAGTGTCATATAACTGATCTCAGTCAAGAAAACAAGATCTCATAAGCATAAAGTCAAAAATTCATTTGATCCAATCTCATGAGCTCACTGTTGAGTTTTTAGGATTCATGATCATGATTCTTTGTTAAGAAGTTGTTAATCTTGCTCAAGTTAGTCTTATCTTACCCTAATACAACATCATCAGTGCTTAATATCAGATCAAAATCCATCTTAGTCAACATTTTGGTTTTTTTCAAAAAGTCAAATTTCACTTGGGTCGTTTTTGATTAAAACAAATATTTTCATTGTAGGTTTGATATTAAGTTTTAGTTCATAAGCTCTTGGGATAATAGAATTTGGTTGCTAAAGAAAAATACAAAAATGCTAGTTCTTTGTTTCTCAGCTTTTTAAGTACTTATTTCACAGCTTCTTTTGGGGTACCTGTTCTAAAAACTGTCCTGTGCACAGTGAGTGTGCTCAAATTGATAAGCTCACATAGAGCTTATTAGTTGCTCAAATCTTGTGTTCTCTGGTTCTTTGGAAAGCCAACCTGGTCCTCTTAGATTGTCAAGTCTAAGATTTCATTTTGGAACTTGTTTGCTAGGGCTGCAACAAGCCTCAAGCTTGTCCCATTTCTGTCATTATCAAAAGTGCTTATCTGCTTAATTCTAGCTTATCAGTGTGCTCCCTTGTATGTTCTAGCTTCATTTCTGTTCATTAAGCTTGTTTGCATATACTTTGAGCTTTTGTTTCAGTTGTAAGCTTGTTTGAGCTTATTTCCACCAAATAAGCTCATTTAAGCCACTGTTGGGCTTTTAAGCTTGTAAACAGCTTATTTGTGGTTTATAAAATTTTTGTCTTTATTAAAGTTTCATATAATCAGTATTAAAGTAGTTTTCAAAAAGAAAATCCAGAAAAAGTTCAATTAAAAATCAGTGATAGTGTTTATTTAAGATTTTCTAGCTTTTTGATTTTTCTTTTCATCTTATTAATAAGCAAATCTTGTTTTTCTATTTTTCTTAGTTTTCTGTTATCATATAGGATTTTTAGAAAAAGTTTCATATTTTTCCTTTTCTGTTTAGTATTTATTATAATTATAAATAGTTAATAAATAATAGATAATTAGTAATAAATAATTAAAAAGCATAAAAAATATTTTTTCTATTTTAAAATTAGTTTTATCATATTTTAGGTTTTTCAAAGTTAAAATTTTATTTTTCCAAGTTTATTTTATATTTTCTAGTAATTAAGTGTATTTTAAATAGTTATTAATTAGTAATAATTAAATAAAAAGTGTGAAAAATATATTTTTAATTTTAAAATTAGTTTTATAGTATTTTAGATTTTTCAGAATCACAAGTTTATTTTTCTAGCCTTATTTCCTATTTTCTTTCATTTTAGAGTATTTATTAAATAGTTAAAATAGTTTTTAATTAATAATAATTAATTAGATAGTTTTAAAAATAATTTTCTTTTTCTAATAATTTTCTTTTATTTTTAGGATTCCAAAAATGTCATTTTTATATTTTTAGGCCTTTTATTTCTTAGTTTTCATTTTTTATTTGGAACGTCTACGTAGTTTTTAAACTTACGTTTACGTTTTTCTTATCTGATTGTTGTGCTTTCCAAATCTGTATTCCATTCCATTCCAATCAATCAGTAGTGTAATTTCTAATCAAAACCTTTACAGATCACTATCCTTAGTGATCACTCCATCATCTGAATCAGTTTTACACACCATTGAGTCTCCTTGGGACTAAACGACCCGGGAATTCACTATATTCTCTGATCTTCATTGCATTTGTGTTTAAGCTGTTTTAAGTCTGTTAGACTTGACGGTTTAGCACAGATCACTAATACAACATTATCTAACTCTTGCTCTTTTAATACAAGTTCCTCCTGCATAGACAATACATATTTACATTTTCGAATATGGAGTACTACTTATAAATTTGAATTGCCAAACACGGTACCTCTTTCTCGGCTGCCTCCGCTTTATCTGCAGCAGTAGAATCATGCCACAGATTTGTTACAGCGTCACTGCCACCAGTTGCCAACATTTCTGTTTTCTTACCAACAGCCAAGGCCACACCTAGATACCAAATCCCGTTCAGTAAAACTGGACAATTTACACATTATAATTAACTAAAAAACACTCTTTAACCTTGTCCTCATGTTGAACACTCGTAGCAACAGCAAGAAATTGTTCTTCAACGCCCAAGAACTTCATGTCAACTATCTTTGTTATATCCCACAAGCCTTTTATCAAGTTTTAACTGAAAACTGCCTTCGGTTAATTTGGATGGAGAATAGAAAAGAAATTCCTGATCAGCAGTGACACATAACAGTCCTTCACCGGAGGGTAAAATCACAGCAGACGTGAAACCTCTTTTAGCTTCGTCTTCATCATTTTTGCTCACAATAACATCCGATGACGCTTGTTTATATAGACACACTGCACTGTTGCAACACAAAATTCAGTATTATATAACAATGAATTGATGGATATTACATTAATATATGTAGATATTTAGCTCCTTACCCAATAGAATTCCAAATCCGTACAATTCCATGTTCACCAACAGACAAAAACTGGAATGCTGACTTGTCACTTATTTTCTTGCCTCGAGTACATGAAGCAAAGGTAGATGTGGAACCAATAACGCATACAATTTCAATGGCTTCATTTGTAGGTACACCCATTGTGCAACTATAGTCATGAAGGTTCCACGAGTTTATAACCTGAAGTTAGCAGTACATTAGTATCAATATTGTTGGTAGCGATGTGCTTTCAGCTGGAAAAGACAAGTAAATTTGCTTTGAACCACTAATGATAGGGCCTGGATTCGGATTAAAACGCTCATAGCGGTTTTCCATGTACCTTGAAGCATCATCAACCAAAACTACTGAATGTTGTCCATGAGGTCTGCAACTTAAATGGATCACAAATTTTAAAACCATAGTAAAAAACAGCAAAATAAATAAGGGTTAAGTTCCGGGAAATGTCTTAACCTGAGTTTGGTTGTTTGGTCAATTTTGTAAAAAAAAAAAAAAAAAAAAAAAAAAAAAAAAAAAAACTTAATCGAACCTACTTTCCAAAAGGCTATATTTTGAGAAAACATAAAATCTGTCATACATTTTTTGAGTTTCAAAATAAAGTTTTAGTTTGTATAAAAAAAATAAAGGTTACAGGTCACAATGACTCAAACAGGACACTACTTTCCTATATCATATGCATCTAACCCGATAAAATAAAGAGCAGTAAAAATATAGATTCAAGCAAACCTGTCAATAAGCCGAATACTGTTTTTCAATCGAGCAAGAAGCTTAGTTAAGCTATAGCCAGCTTTACCATGTCTTTGGCTCTCAGTTAGGTACCCTTCAGCTTGAAGGGTTCTTCCATACCTTTCATAATAGATCATAGGCAACGAAGCAATCGAGATAGGATTACCCCTTCTTGATTTCAAGATTTCCGTGATCTCAAACTCAAGTTTTTCAAGTGAACCAGGTGAAAATGCTCAAGGCTTTTGTAGTTTTCCTTAACAAAATACGAGTATGTTTCAACTTCACTTAAAAATCACATTATACACGAATAAGGTTTTTGTTTTTGCGTCATTGAGAACACATGGTATAAGTTCGAATTCGAATTGAGGATGTGGGTACTTGGTATGTAGAAAAATATGTTGACTGTAATAGCACACTCACAACCGATATCGAAAGCATTAATATCTAAGTTTAGTATGCATGGACATGAACAAGACAATATCTTAATCACCCTTAAATCAGATTAATTACTTATCTGGTTATTGATGCTTCAAATTTATCTTGATAGCTTCAATAAATAATATTATTTGTTATTAGAAGTTTACTAATCACAGATAAATTACCAGTTTGGATAATAAGTAATCTGAAACACGACTATAAAGGAGAATCAACATTCTTATTAGTGGTTTGATATAATGTTAAGGAGGAAGAAAGAAGTTATAATCTGGTGAGTAATTCATTCATATTCACAAAGCTACACTAGTGGGGTTTCTTCAAGACTTTCATATATGAGTTGACAAGAGTACTCTACTAGTTGCCAAAACTAATTAACTAATCTGCTAACAATAAAGAATCATGTTCACCCTATGCAACACTAGAAAGAACCATCAACCAATGATTCTCCCTATGCAACACCAATCATGACAATATGGGGAAACCTAACAACTAAACAAGACGATCACACACACTAAATGTCAGTTAGGTCACTGATGCCAAATTATTCCGTGTATTTGCCACACCAAAATTCCTCTTTACAAGTAATCTAATCTGCAGGCTTGCAAGCTATTTAACTGGTCAAGTGCTCCAGCAAAAACCAGTATATACTAGATAACCAGTCGAAATCATAATTGATTCTATGTCTAATGCGGTTCACTTAAAAAGTTTGGAGGTGATTTGTAAAGGCACTACACTTCCTACAGAGCAGCTGCAAAATAAAAAGCTGCACTCTGACTATATAGCAAATGGTACTTAGCTACTTGGGAAAGGTGTTAGAAGGTTCAGGATTTGCATTTAAAAAAACATATCAGCAATTAAGTCCATAGCTTGCAAAGACACATTTATGGCTACGAGTGAATGTAAGATTGACAATAAATATACCAGCGGAACACCAGCTACAGAGTCAAAGAAGACCTCTATACAAATAAACACCAAGTACCAGCACATCACGAGTATTTGCGCTACTAACACTCTCCACTTCAAAAGAGTTGGCTTCTCATACAGAAAACTTGGATCACCTACCACCACAAGACCACTGTTTGGACATCGGAGTTTCAACTATAAATGATGAACTAATTAGTATGAGTCGTTTAGTTGGAAAATAATAATAATAAAGGATCAAGAGAGTTTTTCAATAGGGGGAACCGTATTAATTGTCATTCATTGCCAAGATGCAGTAGACTCCAATATCAGCAGTTCCAGTCATTTTAAACGCAACACAACAACAAGAAACAATCAAAACAAGACCCATGGAATAAATTCTGCAATTCATAATTTAATACATCTGAGTATTATCATATAAGAGTTTTAAATTACCTCTTGATCACCATCAAGTTTAGACTGTTGATTTACCAGAACCCCTTCAAACATTGTCTCCTTCATCTTCCAACACAGGATAAGCCGCCACAAGAGCATCCTGAGCACCGATATAAAGCGAATTGTATATTTTCCAGTAAACTTCCCGAACCTTCCTTGCAGGATGGAACAGACCCTGTAGACAGTAGTTAAGCACAACAGCTGCACCCAATGCCACTCGCATCCCCTCGATAGCTTCCATCACAGCATTTAAAACATGAGGTGACGTCTCGAAAATGTTCGGCCATAAGTAGTTGAGTAGGTGAACCAGTGCATCCTCACAGCCTAACCCAGCAACACCTAAAGCCATATGCTTAAAACCATAATCGGACCCGTGAGAGAACTTACAACTACTACCATGCTTACAATGCCCTTTACTGAAATAATGACAAATCTTTGTCGGGTTGTCGTATCTTCTTCCTCTAACACTAAAATGCTCATTCGGGGAATAACAGTCTCGAATAACAGTCTCAATTGTGCAAAGCTGGTATTGATACAAAATAAATGCTCAACGTAAATAAAATTATCATATTTATTGACAGTGATTTAGTAACACGTAGCAGTGGTTACCAAAATATACTAGCAGTGGTTTAGTAACACTAGCAGTGGAATGAAATATACTAGCAGTGGTTTAGTAACACTAGCAGTGGTTACCAAAACATACTAGCAGTGGTTTAGTAACACATAGCAGTGGTTACCAAAATATACTAGCAGTGGTTTAGTAACACTATACCCAAACACTATTTTATTATCTGCTAATTGAATACGCAATGACCACATAATCCCTTTTTAATAAAAACAAATGCCAAACACCCTTGTAAATTATACCAGATCCAAGGGCTCCGTGAACTATCATAGTTTCAATGGCTTGCAAGTCGTCCAAGGACGATACATGTAACTACATCCTCAAAAGCCCCTTAGGTAACTACATGATTTTAAGCAAATCTCGTGTCAAATAGACAAAACCACTAATTGAAATATATAAGGTAGTGGCAGTATCATACAGTAGAGGTTAGGTTAAATTAGCTCTGTTGTCATCTAACTGATAATTGTGTAACCAATAATTCTCATTAATTCAATATATAAGTATACGCAAGTACTGACCAAGGTAAAATATACCATTCGGAGTTACTTCTTCCCACTCGGCAACACCGCTTCCTTCCCCGCCACTTCTTCCCACTACAGAGTACCTTTGGGGCATCTAGGGTGAGCACCCTCGAAAGTACTCAACACACTTTTTTGAATTGAATTAATTAATAAATGTTATAAAAAAGAAACAAATGGAATGAATAAGAAGAATAGCAACCTGATAGAGGCGAAGGAGGCAAAGGTTAGCATCTAAGCTGTGGTGATCTTTTGATTGATGGTTTGGATCTGTGTTGGATCTGGGTAGCAGTGGGTAGAAGTTTATGTTAAAGTTTAAAAAGTGAATCGGTAAGAAAAGAAGAGATGCTCAACATGTAAAAATAGTTAAGGGTACAATAGTCATTGTAATTTAAAAAGTATTTAAAAGTTATGTAACAAAAATATAAAAGTACAAAAGTACAAAGTTTAAAAATGCGCTCAAATTAATTCGCTTAAGTCGCTCAGCATTGGGAAGGAGCAAAAGGAATAAAATAATACTTTCCAAAGTTTGACTTTTTCCTCGAAAATATCAAAAAAAAAATCGCTCGAATCTTAAAAAGTCGCTGGATATAAGTCAATTATAAATCATAGGTACGAAAATGATTGGGTTCTGAAAAGTGTCAGGACACTTGGCACTCTTAGATTGGAAGGAAAAAGTCGCAAGTCTCAAAGTCTATTTTGGAAATACCCCAACTTTTTTCCTAAAAAGTGTTGACACCTTGAGCAAAACATGCATTCTCAGAATTACCCAAAAAAAAAATCCCCAAAATTACTTAGGCCATGTTTTAAAGTTACATGACAATTATTTGCAAGATGAAATTATATTAATTGATTAGAAAATACTAAAGTAAAAGAATATACAACATATTTCTCATGAGGCATAGCAAAAAGAACAAAGAAATTAAATAAAGGGTAACTTTCTTTTTCCTTTACTTACAATCCTCTATCATATATAGTTACTCTTTTATCAAATGAGAATTCTTTAGGAACTGCTATCGCAACCTCATGTTGTTGGTCATCGATGGCCTCTGGGATTACGGCCACTTGTAACAAACTAGGATCATCACGAGTCTCGTTACCTTGGTCCATATTGCTAATCTCTATTTCATGATGACTTAACGACGTCGACGTTTCAATGTCACTACCACGTTGGTGATAGGATGGTGAAGGTGAACCATCAGTGTCCCAATTATCTGTATCAAAGTTTGACATTCTTGGAGACGTTTGCAAGCTATCGTTATCATTTTTGTAGTTACGTAAAAGGTGAACTGGTGACATGGTGCGTGATGGTGTCCCTGGCCTACTTGACATTGGGGTCACTTGGCCCGACTTTTTGTTTCTTTTGATTTGTTTCTTCGCGCTTTGATGCCATGATCGTAAAGCAGTTGCTACTCTATCATTGAATATTGTTGGCTTCATCGTCGATCCCATCTATATTTTTATGTCAAAGAAATAAAAATCAGTTAATACACATTTTTATATAATGCTTTCATAGATTACAAAGTGTAAATTATTCTTACCTGTGTGACAAGGGCATAAAGAGGAAGAGTAACATAACTACACAGGATTTGAACAAGAACCCTGCATTACATATAAGACCAATAATTAGTATACTATTTTTTATTATTCAATGTAAATTATAAAGTAATAATTTTAACTCACCCCATGGTGATTCTAATCACAATGTCTTCTGTATGCTCATGGAAACAAGATTTTATCCCAAATTCATACTGTTTTACAAGAAAATTAATATTTTAGCACATGCACTAATAGTAACAAATAGATGCAACTTTTTTCTTAAAATAGATTTTCAATCTTACCCAAGTCCATGCAAAAAAAGCCACCTGAAAAGCGTTCTGTAACATCCATAAAACAAAACAAGTTAGCATATAAAAATGTCACATGTACAAAAACTAAATGTACAAGCTAGGTAAAAGTTTACCTGAAAGAGAACGAAGTTGATGAGATATAGGAGGAGACGAGGGCGATTGAACCAGAAGAGGTCGTCACCAGGCTGAACCACGGGAACACCCTGTACGACCTCTCCTCGCTCTTGAATACTTAATCCCATTTTCGTGATTATCACTTGTAGTTTTGTCCCAATTAGTAAAACTATCTGCAAATTATAAATTGTATATGAGTAAATAACTGTGAAATATTTTGAATTAATTAAATATAATATTACTCTTTGAGCATATGTAATGTGTATTGAGTAAATGAAAAATAAAAAAACAAGTGACATGTATACTTACAAGTAATGGTATAAATGGTAGCCATAAATAAGAATACCACCCTGTCCACAATAAAATAAATTAAATAAATACGTATTTATTTGGACCAAGAAATAAATATATTGTTAAGAGTTGAACTTAATTTTCTAAGACACTTTCTTTTTATAACTAGATGAGTCTTTTAATCGATGCCCTTTAGAGAGATTGACAATTTCAACCATTAAATTCATAGCTAGTTGTGTTAATTAGAGCAAAAAGTATGGTGACGAGCTCCCTTGCCGAATATTATAATAACTAGATTGTTTAGCTTGCAATAAACTAAATGAAAAAAAAAAAAAAAAAAAAAATGTTTAAAAACCATAAAAAAAGCTGAAAATTATCAAACTTATAAATGATTGCGGTTAACTCACCATGGGTGTTAAAGAGCAAGAAGGCGATGGCGAATAACCAAATTGGTGGGCTGTAAAAAAATCGACAAATATGTGTTCATTATGGTTTAACTAACATAGCATTATTTTTACATAGAAGTAGAAAAGTTGGAAAATATGTTACCTTATACCAACAACGGTCTTGAAATCTTCTTCAAGTGATCTCTTGATGTATTTTTGAAAGTCGAATCTCGATTGGCTGTGTGGTGCTAGATGTGCCTGAATGCATTACCAGAACAAGCTAACTTAACGAAAATAGTAATAAACTTCAAAGTAGATATATACAATAATTTGAACAAAATTATAGGATTCTTTTTATGACAATTGGAGAAATTTAAGCAAAATATTTAGGTGAAGATTACCATGATGAATCCATGCCTGAGTGTGAGATAATCAACTTTAGGGACGGATCGAACAAATTGTCTGAAAAAGCAAACCTAAAATTGTAAATAGAACCAATTAGCAAATATAACGATATAAGTATTCCATTTGTCAAAAATATACATCAGATAGACGAGTAAACAAAACGAAGGTTTTTCTTATTGAGGTTATCTAATAAGAGCGAGTCTTTAACATTAAACGCATTACGTAATTGATAATCACTCTAAAGCAAACATAACAACGTGTCATTCGCTAACTAGTAAAATACTGACACATATATTTAAGCATGAAATATAATGAATCGTTCGATAAGTCTTCTAATTAGACATATAGTTGTTTTCAGATTGACTACGAAGTATAAAACAACTTGTTGCGTATATAACTAGTAGTATACTTTTTCCCGTAATTCAGGGTTTAATGAGAACGATATTTAATTTCTTTGGTCCCAAGTTTTGACATGTATAAGTAACGTCGACTTTTATTATGAAATTAAAGTCTTGAGATTGAGGGTCGTCACAGCTATTGACTTCTGTTTTGTTTTTCGGTTTTATTTGAACAATTATAGTGATATATATCTAAAATGATATAAAGTAGTTGGGGGGTATGCTTTCATAGTATTTTTGCTACACATAAAATACAGACGAACAATGATGTGAAATGTCTAGGTTTTTAAGTTTGCAAATACACCGAAAACATAAGGTATCTTCGATTTATAAACATCAAATGACTTGATTTTAATTAGTCATGATCGACCTTTTATCTGGTCGTGTCATGCATTGCATGTATATATATCTGGTAGCAATGGCGAAAGATGAAAATGAAATATATGGGAAAGGATACAGATAAAAAGGATCGAGTAATTAGAAAGACTTACAATCCATAGTAGAATGGGAGACTTGCTCCAGAAGTTCAAGTGCCTTCTTCCGAACGACGTGTCTCTCGCAAACTGAAACCTCTCTGGATCTGCATGCATGTACATATTAATACAGATCGAACTTTACACATTTGATTATGATTTTAGTAGAACTATATAACACATGCACATATGCATGTGCAACGTAAAGTTATTTACATGCATGGTATATTTTTTTGGATAAACTTTTATCCAAATTTAGCAACAAAAAAAAAATCATTGTCGTAAATGCATGCTTAACCTAAAATGTAAGGGCATCCACTATGGTGGGTTTATGAAAAGGTCTAAGAAAGATGAAAAGGTTTAGGTTTATTTCAACCATAGTGGACACTCATTTCATGTCTGTGTGGCATGAAGAGGTCCTAATTCTTGAACCTCTTTATGAATTTAATACATTTAATGCATTTGTTAAAAAGTACATTTTATGAACTCGCAAAGGTTTATACTATAGTGAATATAGGTTTATAAAATCAAAAGGTTTAAAATTTATTGATGTATTAATGTATAAACCTTTATAAAAGGTTTACCATACTGGATGCTCTGACATTAACTAATACAATATATATGTCCTTTAAGCATCAATTAATTATATAAATAAAATGAACTAATAATGTTTTTGTTTTGCAATACTAAATGCTTATTTGATTACGTACCGTGAGAAAATTGATATTCTACGGTTCTAGTTTCTTTCTCCCAATGTTTCCATTTCTTCATCTACACAAAAGTAAAATGTCAGAAAAATATATCAACTCTTTGCCATAAGATAGAAATGTATATGTGACAACAAAAGTAACAACCGAGTATTAATTAGTATATATAAGTTTGATCAAACCAAAGTACTTACCTTTGCTTGTCCTAAAGCCATGGTAAGAATACAATAAATAACATGAAATAAGGCGAGAGCGAAGATGAATATATGAAGTTGATGAACCCCGTCATAAGACATAAACGATACTTTTCCCTGTCAAATTTACACAACTCAAACTAGTAAGACCATTTACACGAAGAAAATCGTAAGTATGCAATGTGTGAACAACTAACAGTTTTTGATAATTAATTTCATTGTTAATTAAATAATCAAACGTATGTTAGTGATTAACATAACACCTTCGACATATTAGTAAGTTGATCGGAAATTTTCACATAATTTGTTGAATGAAAATGATGATAAAAAAGTTACTGATACTAAGTTTTTGTTGATGCTAATAAAAAGCCTTAAAGGTATGCATACCTCTGCACAAGTATTGTCTTCACTGCTACTACCAGCTAATATTCGCCTCGTAGTATCACCCATCTTTGACCAAGTCAACAGTCTCCGGCGGCTATCTCCGCTATCATCACCAGCCGCTATGTCTTCTTCCCGGCTGCACGGATGCCATCCTGCAGCCGCGCCTTCTGATATACATATCTTTGTAATTGGTGTTGTCCCAGCGGTTAACAACAACGATATAAATCCCAATAACATAAGTTCTACATAAATAAAACCACAAGTTAACAAAAATAATATTAGTCGAAATAATAAAAATTTATACGTTATAAGTCGTGATAATACAAATACCTGCTTTGATCTTTTCTAAGGACTCATATAAAGCTTTCTTTCGCTTCTTTTTGAACCACTGCAAAAACATTTGAAACCATTAACTTTTTGCAACTTCTAAAATCACATGTAACATGTATTTATGTATGCGTACATGTCCGATCATATGAAGGATTTGCTCAATAAAAATGGAGATGACAATAAGAACGAAACAAACTGTAGCAACCGCCCACGTGGGTGTTTGCTCCAGCGATCTCCCACCACTTGATCCGGCCATGGTGTTCTCGTGTTTTCGACTTTATTGGTATCAAATTATTGTAAGAAGTTAAGGTGAGGTTGGGGGTATAAATTATAAACCTTTGTAGTTTCATTTTTTAGTGTTTTGAGTTGTATTTATATAAGGGTTTTAGATTAGGAAAAGAGTTGACTTTTTCTAATATATTAGCGCGTGCATTGAAGACCGAATAAATAAACCTTTTGATATTGGGGAATAAGTAATACTTTTTTGACTCAAATTTCTTGGGTTTAGATTGGTTTATTTTCCGTATACAATTTTAAAATGTTTTGTAGCCGTGAAAAAATTATAAAACAAATTTAGAAGACTTTTTAGCCTGCTATTTTTCAGGGTAAGCAAGCTATAAATTACGTTTTCATTACAAAATGTACGCTGCTTATATTAATGTATTGATTGTTTCTTGCATGGTGTGTCCAACTTGAGTTTGATTAATTTGCAGTATAACTAAGACTATCATGTAAATTACTAAATGGATTGAGATCCTCTCATTAGGTAATGTTGTGCTTGTAGTAATTGTACATTTGAATTGAAATAAAACTAATGTTTTGCAATAATGACATTGTACAATCATAACAAACATAACATTACCTATCAAGTTCAAATGAACATGAAAGGATCCCAATCCTTAGTAAATAGATAAAGATTTATGCGGAGAGTCAAAAGATTTATATGATATGCGCGGCTTAACTGGTCCATATATATTACGTGGCCGTTTTTAAACTCTAGCTTAGTTGTCTCAAGATTTTTACATAATGAGATTTGAACCCGGGTCGTCTCTAAAACTTTCAAACCGTCTTACCACTAAGCATCTAGAAATAATATATCCATAGCAAAAAGTATATATAGGCGAAGTTGTCTATTAATTAATTTCCTAATAATTTAAGTTTAATTTAAGCTATTAATGCATAACTAGAATCATAACTAGCTCAAATAATGAAATAAAAAGGATTATGATTTTTTCAGGGTTTTAACATGACCTATCATGTTGATCAATAATAAACAAATAAAATAATAAAAAATTAATGGCAACATATATTTTCCTTTTCACAAAAAAACTAAACAAGATATGGCATGTAAACCATAACCTGAAAGAATTTTAATCTAGCGTTTAATATCTAATTATCTGCGAATAATACAACTTTTACAACATAATTCACTTTCCAAATAATTGAAGCTTATTTGTCCAAAGTTGAGGTTGACTAATAACTTCGTTTTTTCTTAAATCGACATTCTTTAATGTAAACATATACTTGAAGTAAGACTAAATTGTTTGTTTTACTGTTTTGTTTCATGCACAATGAAAACTCAATTCAAACTTGTCTTTTCGTTGGATTTCCCATCTTACTGTCGTTAAATCACGTTTGTTAAAGAGAAATTCAGAAAGAAAGAAAATAAAGCATAGAAAATAAAATTAGAGAATATAGCAATTTACCAAGAAAATATACTTATCATATTAGAAGACTTATGGTGTGTTTTCAAGTTTTGATTTTGGGTGGAAACGGAGAGGAATTGAAGAAAACAAAAATAGAGACGTGTTTTTAATTTATTATTATTATTTTTTTTCTTTAAAACATCACTTTTTTAAAAACACAAAGGATTTACAAGAAATTAGTGTGAAGCCGAGAAACCAACTGGACCCCCACTCCTCTAGCAATAGCGAAACTAATACGATTAAAAATTATTATTATTATTATTATTATATTTTATTATTTTTTTTTTAGAAAGGCTAAAGGAAAATGTGAGAAAGTGAGAGAAATTATTGAGTTTTTTTTGCGCCAATATTATTCATCTCATTAATACCATCCATTTGATTTAAACCTTTATATATTGGTTAAACCCTTGACATCAAAATAAAACTATAAAAACTAATTTATAAACTATGTTTCTATAAGTCTCTAATCAATATGATTACGAGAAACCCAATATTGATATATTTATTTGAACTATCTATTTATTTAATGTACTAAATTATACTTTAAACTAGATATAAAAGTTTAGTGCAAAGATTTAGTGCTACACAATGGAACAACTTTAATTTGATGTAAGAATATCTTATAAAGATATTTCATCCATCTTAGTATTCTTGTTCATGTTTTTTTTTTTTTTTTTTTTTTTTTTTTTTTTTTTTTTTTTTTTTTTAGATTTATTAAATTAATTGTCTATTACTAAAAATAGATAAAAAAAAAAATTAATTTACATCACCATATTACTTTTATTTGATATTATTATTACAAACTTAAAAAAAAAAAAAAATAGTTAATTAAGAGGTAATTCCTCAAATACTCCAAAAGTACACATGTACTTACCCCACATGCCTCAAAATAATTTCATTTCCTAAAATGCTCCAGGGGTGAAGGTCGCCCGAAAAGCTTGGACGACTCCTTTAAAATCTTTCAAGTGTCCCGGGTAGGTTGGTTTTCTTTTTTCTTTTTTTTTTTTTTTTTTTTAATTTTATTTTTTCGATAGTAAATTACAAACATACTCTCTCTCTCTCTCTCTCTCTCTCTCTCTCTCTCTCTCTCTCTCTCTCTCTCTCTCTCTCTCTCTCTCTCTCTCTCTCTCTCTCTCTCTCTCTCAACAGTCGCCGTTCTTTCTACGGAAAACCACCACCACCATTACAACATCCGCTGTTCTTTCTACCGGAAATCACCACCACCACTATCACTGTTATCACCGAACCATATATTTCATTTCATTGTTTTTTTTGTAATCACTATTCACCAAAAAAATCGATAACAATATTAAAACCAACACAATTCAAACCACAGACACAGTAACCAAAATCTTCTTTTTCCTTTTTTGATTTTTTTCTTCCCAAAAATACAAATCTAACAATAACCACGCTTAACCTTATTTTCTTGTTTTGTTTCGTTTATCCCTTAAGTCATAATACTAGGACAACCTTGGATCAAATAAACTTATTTGTAGTGATGGGTTTTGGTGGCGATGAGGGGGCGTTAGGCGAGTAGTTGTAAAGGGTGTTTGGATTTTAAGGTGTAGGTTTGTGTGAATGAAGGTGTGGTTAGTGATGTGCATAGATGTTTTGAGACTGAACGACAAATTGGGATTTGTAAGGGAGGAGTGTGAAGATTTGGTGGAGGATGTCTTGTGGGAAATGTGTGAATATATATGTTGTTGTTATTGTCCATAGATCAAATCTTATTCAAATTAACAAAGTTTATGGGATTTAGATCGAAGGTGATGGTGGAGATAATGTGTTGTTGGCTTCTTCGGTTTTTTTTTTTTTTTTTTTTTTTTTTTTTTTTTTTTTTTTTTTTTTTTTTTTTTTCGGGTAGCAAATAGGGGTTATAACAGGAGATACTACTTGAGTGGGTGGTGGTTACAAGGGAATATAATAATCAAAATGTACAAGTTTAGAAGCCATAGCTATAAAAATAAATGTGAAGGTATATGTGTAATTTACTATAGACAAAAAAAAAAAGAAAAAAAAAATAATAAAATAACTTGGCAAGATCTTAGAGGAGTCGCCCAAGCTTTCCGGGACGACCTTCGCCCTTAGGGCATTTTGAGAAATGAAATTATTTTGAGGTGTACTTCTGGGGTATTTAAGGAATTACCTCATTAATTATTTAGTAAACTGCAAAAACTGTTATTTTCTAGTAATAGATAGAAAACATCATTGATTATGTTTTTTAAATTGTGTGTTTTCTATTGTGTGACAATTATTTTAGAACGAAAATAGTACTACTGTAATATTATTTTAGTCCAAAAAACTAGTGTTAATATTGAAGATGCTTTTAAAACATTTAATCAATAAATCTTAAGTGGTTTAAATTTAGAGAAAATTCTCAAAGTAGCTAAGTGGCCCAATGACACTACCTTTTCTAGCCCAAAAAAAAATCCTAAAATAGCTTAGGATGAACTGGCAATTAGGCAACCACCTTAATAGCATGATACATGTCCAATTTTTTAAGTACACAAGTACAGGTATGTAAGAAAAGGTACCGGATGACTTAGATTTTTTAGGTAATTTGTACAGTTTTTGTCTTTTAGTTAAAAGAAGTGGGACACGTGTCAAGAATATAAAGTGGTTGTCTAATTGCCAAGTAACCATTGGCTATTTTAGAATTTTTAACGTTTTTTAGCTAAAAAACGTAATGCCGTTGAGTCACTGGGCTACTTTGCAAATTTTCTTGTAAATTTATTGTTCTTACGTAGAATTTAAGAGTTTGAGAGTACTATTTCCTTGAGTTATACTATTATTGAAGCGATCGAATCAACATGCTAGTTTGTAATTGGTGAAAGATTAATCAAATGCTGCTTATGTAATATTTATCAATATTCAACTTTGTTGAAATTTTGTTCAAAAAAAATACTTTGTTGAAATTTAATAAGAAAATTAGATGATTGTGATATTTTAGTTATAACGGTTGCGTACGGAAGCCATTAGCGCAAACTTTTTTGGAAACTTACATTCTTCTTTCGTACACTAAAGTCATTTTAATCATTAACGAAAAGAACCAAAAGAGCCAGATGATTTGATAGTTATTAATATAAAAGTTCACCAAAAATAACTAAGCTATCATGAGGACCGTACAATTTGTCCAAAGCACCATGCATATTTTTTTTTTTTGAAAGATCAATAAAATTAAAAAACCACCAAAAAAAAGGGACGCCCTGTTTCGAGGAGAAACCAAGAACACCAACCCAAACAATTACATCATGTTAAAATTACACCAATTATCCCATTCTACATCTTTACATTTAGACCTCTTTTTGAACCATAGAAAACCAATCGCTTTAACCGCCGAAATAATCTCCACACTAGTACATGTCCGGTGTGAAAAGATCCGCTCATTTCTCGCTTTCCATATTTCCCAACACGCTACAATGATTAAACCTCTAATCACTTCACCCTTTACGCTTGAAACCCCCGCATGTTTATGAATCTCGATTAAGTCTCGAACCGAAAACGCAAATATAGGAGGGATGTGCCACCAATTTGAAAGAGCTTGCCGCACCTCCCCCCCCCCCCTGCGAGACGACACTCTGTGAAGATATGATCGACCGTCTCCTCCAACTCTCCGCAAAAACTACAAACCTGGTCGTCCACCATAATATTTCGTTTCTGAAGCGCTTCCTTTGTAGGTAAACGATCCAAAATCGCTCGCCACATGAAAATATTGCACTTAGAAGGAACCCATTTTACCCATTTAAACACCACTTCCCTGTTTGTAACCGCCTCCTGTATAATAATTCTTTTGACAGCTGCAACCGAAAAAGGTTCTGATCGTATACCCAGCCAACGCCACGTATCAGGCCCTGTTCGAAGTCTAACCTGATCCAGCAACCTGCAGCACTCAGAAAACTGCTGTAACTCCAAATCAGACGCCGGCTGCCGCTTCCAAACCCAACTAAAAACTCCCTGATCTGTCCTCTCTTTAAGTCTGTCCGCCACATAACACTTTTTGTCGGCTTCGAGCAGGAACAAATGGGGATAAACCTTTCTAAGCGGTTCCAATCCCACCCAAATATCCAGCCAAAATCTCACATTATTTCCACTCCCTATCACACCTTGAATTCTGTCGCTTATTCTTTTACCATCCGGTTTCCATTTTTTTTCAAATCGAGCCAAAGACGTCCAATTAGACGCTAACCGAGCGTTGGATGGAATCGCCTCCCATTGTCTATTACTCCCATGTAGCACCATGCATATTTATATAAGAAAAATGATTTGTATGCCTAAAAACTACATCTAAAGTTAGACATAAAAATGTGATTAGTGGATTTAAAAAATTGATTGGTGAGAAATGTTGAAAGAAAAAAAATATATGACACTTATCCAAAAATAAATGGTGTAAGTCTATTGTTAGGTCTTATTGTTAGGCTTATATATCATCACTCTTTAAATATTTATTTACATACGTCAATGTAGAAACATAATAAGTTCCTTTTACACATGTACAGTTGTTTACTACAAAAAATAAAACGTATAATTTTAGAGTGTGTGCAAATTACTCTTTAATTTATTTGTGACCTTTCTAGGCCGACGACTTACCAACTTGGTGGCTTTTGTGTTTATATTGGATGTGTTTGGTTACATCCGTCATCGCTATCTCATTAAAAGTTTTGCTTCACCAAATCATCCACTAGATGTACGTAATAGTGACCACATCAAATCCACCACACAAATTACCGCACAATACCATTAGACACAATAACTAAATTTCATTCAATTCAGTGGTGTAGACCACCAAACTATCTTTAAATTAAGGTGACCACGTGTTATTTTGTTTTTGTTTAAACTTTGTGCGTTGTTTACCACTTTATACTGTATGCATGTTGAAGCAAAGTGTGAGTTTGTCCAAGAGAACTTACCTAAAACCAATACACTGTTAAACCCATACATGTACACACTTGTTTTTTATGTGAAACATGTGGTTTTGAAAATTTATGATTTAAAATGGGGTTGTTTCATCAATAATTGATCAACTCCAAGCAAGTCATGACCAAAATCATTGACATTATTATGGGGATCTTTTCTGAAATTAATTAATTAATTAGAAACTTTGTTTTTCAAAGTTGATTCTTTACGTCGTTGAAGAAACCTAGCTAATAAGCAATTTTAAAGCATTGAAAATTCGTAAATTTTTTAATCAATTGAATGATCCTTGTACCAAATTCTGAAAAACATAATGTGAACATGATTAATTACAAAATGTGATTTTATTGGCGAACCAAAAAAAGTTTGCTATTAATTCTGTGAAATATTCGGAGTTTGTATATTTTCTTCATTTTTCCTTTTATTATTTAATGACCAACTTTAGATCTTAATTAGTTAACTAATAATGCTACTATCGTCATTGAACTCCCTAATAAGAAAACTCTAGCGATAACTTAGACAAAAATCATTTCATTATTTAATAAAACTAGAAATTTATGATTCTAAATTGGTTGAAAGCCATTATTCTCGTATTTAGATGCATATAAAAATTTAATAGAAAATACCCAATGAGTTATACGAACGGACAACACTGGATATACCATGAAAGTGCTGTTGGAAAATGAGTATTGCAAAATGAGTTTTTGCAAATTTTGGACAATATTTAATATATGTATATGTTATATATATTTATATTTCTTGGTAGCTTTGTGTTCTCCTCGATGAGAGCTTCGCAACGAGCTAAAGTATGTCCAAATTGGAGTAGAAATGAATGAGATATCGTGTCTCAAAGTGAGACACAAAATCTGGAAATACTAAACTATCCCACATCGCCTAGAAGAGGAAGTGGAGACTAGTTTATAAGGAAATCATACTATTGAATATCAAATTCCTTTAGTTTGGTTATGCTCCCACTCCTACGTGCGCGCGCGCAGGGGGGGGGTGCAGAAAATGGGATTTCCGAGCTAAAATGAGTTCGAGGCTTCTGAACCCGTGCGACCTGCGGACACGAATGCAGCTCCGAAATCTCACCTACGCGGGTATCTTTTTGCTGAAGCGAATTATGTGATGCACAGATTCTGCTGAAGTAATAAAACCGTGTAGATGGATAATTTCCAGAATATTATGTAATCTATTTTAGGAATAGATTTAGACTTTGTGCTTAAGTCTTAACAGAAATATGCATATCGTGTTTTGGAATAACAGATATGCATATATTTTTATTCCAGGCGTATATTCTGGCTTGGTGACCAAGCTAGGTATTGCCTATAAAATAAAATCTTCTCATTCAGTTTTGATACACAGAAAAACGCAACTCCATTACTGTTTCGTTCCAGCAACCTTCGATCAGAAACACGCAGGCTTCGGTGATTTTTCAGGCAAGTAAGTTTAGTCCGGCTGTACAACAGCTACGTACGTTGTACCCTGGGAAACAGACGGCGAATCTGTTTTAAGGGAATCGTATTCAATACGAGCCTCGTACATTTACTGCTTTTGTTTACGTATTATTATAGAGTCTGTCTTCTGCTTCTACCCCATTCTGTCTGTTATTTAATTTGTTTCTGTTAGTTTATTTATTGTGATTATAATCTGATTTTCATAAATAAAGTGTGCACCGTTTCCCACAGTCTTAAAACAGATTCGGTTTAACCGAATTTAGAACACTTTGTTATAAAATCGGATTAATTATTAACAGGATTTTATAAACTGTTTTCTGTCGAAACCTTG
>BPTQ01000001.1:279855512-280034402 GCA_019973895.1 Chrysanthemum seticuspe | reverse complement strand
TAAAATAAAATATCCGTTATGGATCGAACCAGTGGTTCGGTCTTATATGCGGACCTTATTTTTATATACGTATAGACAATAAGGTTTTGTGCTATACGTATAAAGACAATTCTGAATTCGTGTTTCAGATTTAGATAAGGATTTTATCTAATGTATTATAAGACCTTTAATAGGTAGATGTGCCAAAATAATGAAGTCGTCTTTACACGAAGTCGTCTTAGACACGTAGTGTATTAAGCGAAGTCGTCTTAGGGTACACGAAGTCATCTTAGTGAAGTGTATTAAGAGTCGTTTTTAGCGAAGTCGTCTTAGGGTACACGAAGTCATCTTAGTGAAGTGTATTAAGAGTCGTTTTTCTATGGGCGCATCCACTCTAAAGCCTCGACGTAAGCACAGGCGTCCAGCGCGCCCGAGCGTACTCAAGTCTTCGGAGCTTGAGTAAAATCGAGCCTTTAGGGTAAAAGACGTGGGGGGGGACGCGCGCGCGTGCATCCTCACCCTCGTATTGGTTTGATTTCCTTAAACTATAAGTTATCATACTAAAGGAATATTTGATCAGAGGTGAAGGAGAAGATCCGCTACACCCTATCAAATCATAAAGGTCTAAAACACGGAGTGAAACTCTGTGCTACCCACTCCTACGTGCGCGCGCGCAGGGGGGGGTGCAGAAAATGGGATTTCCGAGCTAAAATGAGTTCGAGGCTTCTGAACTCATGCGAGCCCGCGCGACCTGCGGACACGAATGCAGCTCCGAAATCTCACCTACGCGGGTATCTTTTTGCTGAGAATTATGTGAAGTGATTCTACTGAAGCACATGGGATTCTGCTGAAGCGATTTTTGCTGAGAATTATGTGAAGTGATTCTACTGAAGCACATGGGATTCTGCTGAAGCGAATTATGTGATGCACAGATTCTGCTGAAGCACATTTCTGCTGAAGTAATAAAACCGTGTAGATGGATAATTTCCAGAATATTATGTAATCTATTTTAGGAATAGATTTAGACTTTGTGCTTAAGTCTTAACAGAAATATGCATATCGTGTTTTGGAATAACAGATATGCATATATTTTTATTCCAGGCGTATATTCTGGCTTGGTGACCAAGCTAGGTATTTCCTATAAAATAAAATCTTCTCATTCAGTTTTGATACACAGAAAAACGCAACTCCATTACTGTTTCGTTCCAACAACCTTCGATCAGAAACACGCAGGCTTCGGTGATTTTTCAGGCAAGTAAGTTTAGTCCGGCTGTACAACAGCTACGTACGTTGTACCCTGGGAAACAGACGGCGAATCTGTTTTAAGGGAATCGTATTCAATACGAGCCTCGTACATTTACTGCTTTTGTTTACGTATTATTATAGAGTCTGTCTTCTGCTTCTACCCCATTCTGTCTGTTATTTAATTTGTTTCTGTTAGTTTATTTATTGTGATTATAATCTGATTTTCATAAATAAAGTGTGCACCGTTTCCCACAAGTGCAAATTCGTTAAAATTCAAATAATTGAAATAATTGAAAATACACTGGGTGGCTTGGGATAATGTAGTGAAATCTAAAGACTCGGGTGGATTGGGTTTGAGTAGGCTTTTGGAGTGCAACTACTCGATGTTGTTCAAGTGGATTTGGCGCTACAAAGTTGAGGATAATGCGATGTGGAAACAAGTTATTGAGGCTATTCACGTTTCTAATCGTCGGTGGGATATGGTTCCTTGGAATAAACAATCTAGTGGGCCGTGGAGCAAGATCGTTAAAGCTGCCTATGCGACTCAAGTTCAAGGGACGCGGTTCATAAATATGATTCGTGGGATGCTTGGTGACGGGACGGATATCCGTTTCTGGTTGGATTCATGGATTAGCGATATGCCTTTGCGAGATCTATTCCCTAATCTATTCCGTCTTGAAAGAAACAAGTGGTGCAAGGTGGTCGACCGCATTGGAAATGATAATGATGCTGGTTTAGTGCAATGGGAGTGGAAGCGATATCCTTCATCGGATGATGAGACACGGGAACTGATCGAGTGCTTCCGTTTAGTCACGACTGTCCGGCTGCAACATCGTCGTGATTCGTGGAGATGGAATTCTGGTTCTAATATCACGTACACGGTCAAGGAAACGAGGAAGTGGCTTCGCAACGATCAAGGTAACCCTAATGGTGACGTTTATAAATGGTGTAAGTGGATCCCTAGTAAATGCAACGTATTTATGTGGAGGATGAGCTTAGATAGAATTCCCACGGCTTCTAACTTGATTCGTCGGAATATCAATATTGGGGATGGGTTGTGTAGTTTTTGCGGAGAGGTTCCCGAGAGTACAGATCACATTTTCACAGGTTGTCTGCATTCGAATGGGTTATGGAGCGGGTTGGGTACGTGGTTGAAGCTTCCCCCGATGATCATGTTCTCTGTCAAAGACATTCTTCAAAGTGTTCAGTTATTGCCAATGTCTAGTTTCCGGAAAGAGATCATTTTCGGCATTGTTGTCACCATGTGTTGGAAGATATGGGCGAACCGGAATGAGATCATTTTCAAGCAAGGAAAGGCTAACGTGTCCAAAACGATTGCGGAAGTGAAGGCTATTAGTTATTTATGGTTGAATAGTAGATCGAAAAAGGTTAAGATAGATTGGAAAAAATGGTGTGTTTTTTATGTAACTTGATGTATCGGTTTGTGGTTATCTCCGGCTTGGAGATAATCCGTTGTTTCTGTTAATGAAGTTAGCCTTTCAAAAAAAAAAAATAATAATAATAATTGAAATATTGAATTCCAATAGTAATATTCCCACCTTAAAATTTGTATTAGGACAATATGTATCAAAATCTACTAGAAATTCTTATTTTCCTGTTTGACAGTATTTATAACCATACATTTGTAGTACTAAAGACTATTAGTTGAACTTGCTATACGTAATACAAATGCGTAAACAAATATTACTTCATTCATCACGTACTAGACATTTCGAATTCGCTACTCATCATCATTTCTATTAAATGTGACATGTGTATTTATGTTATTATTCCATGAAAAAACTCCTCAAGCTTCAAGTATCAATTGGGTTTCACAAATGAATTCAAGGGTTCAAGTTTTTTTTGTCAAGCTAGCCTTCCTTACGGATTTTTGCCTACAAGTTGTAAATAGTTCTAGAATTTTCCGTAAGATTTGGATTTTCTAGGCGAAAAGAAAAAATAATTTGTCTTGAGGGTATTCCGGAGAGAGTCATGTGTTTTACTGTTTCTACATCTTCAGGTGGTAATCGACGAGACGATGGATGTCCAGACATATCCGTAGCTGGCTCGTGGTTATTATTAGTAGATAATTAGGCTAAAGCCCGGTTTGTGGGTTTTGGGAATTAGGGTTTTACCATTATAAATAATGGTCATCAATAAAGTTATACCTACGGGTTTCATTGTCTAACAAGGTTTCAAAGCGGGTATGATCCTCAGACCTAGGTAACTACGCTGAGCCGCCTTTTGTACCACCCGTCAAAATATCCATCTCTATCTCAAATATCCATCTCTATCTCAAAATATCCATTGCTGCATAATGTTTTTCTCCCGGAATAATTACAAGCCATCTCTAATGGACGTCATCAAAGGGGGCGGTTGGCAACACTCGCCACTGTTGTGGTGACTGTGACACGTCATCAAGTGGTGGCTAATGATGGTGTACAAGTGAAGATATTGAAGCCGTGAATAGAGTGGATGTGAGTCAGAATTTGTGGTTAAGATGTTTTGTTGACATTGATTTTTATCTTTTTTTTACCATATTATTATTATTTAAGTGTCTAAATATATATATATATATGGTTGTTTTATTGTTTTTTTTTTAATGTCAAATCCGGGTATTAATTCCCGAGACGACTTTTGTTGGTGTCGAATATAGGGTTCTTATTCCTGAGACGACTTTTGTTGGTGTCGAATCCAGGGTATCAATTCTGAGACGACTTTTGTCTGTGTCGAATCCAGGGTATCAATTCCCGAGACGACTTTTGTCTGTGTCGAATCCAGGGTATCAATTCTCGAAACGACTTTTGTTGGTGTCGAATCTAGGGTTCTTATTCCCGAGACGACTTTTGTTTAGTGTCGAATCTAGGGTTCTTATTCCCGAGACGACCGTTTGGGATACTTTGGTTTATCCTGTTTTATTTTGGTTATTGTTTTATTTTGCTTTTTAGTTTACTACTTCAGTTCGAGCTTTCGCGATTTCGCCGCTCGAACTGCGGGGGAGTATTAGTAGATAATTAGGCCCAAGCCCGGTTTGTGGGTTTGGGGAATTAGGGTTTTACCATTATAAATAATGGTCATCAATAAAGTTATACCTACGGGTTTCATTGTCTAACAGTTATGTGTCAAGTTGTTCGGACTTAAATAAACCATCACTTCCCTTTTTACCCGCAATTTGGAAGGGACAGTTGGTCAAATGAGATTCAGTGCTCTTTTTCGCTTAATTTTGTACACCTTTTCCGTTTCTTTTCCGGTTTTTCTTTATAAACACTGTTTAAGGCACATTGCAAAGTTACATACTTGTATTTCCGTGAATCGCGAATAGATATCCCATAACCTTTAGCGTAATAGAATGCCCGTACATTCTTTAATAAATCATCATATGAATCAAATTTTGACCTAGCAAGATGAAGTTCTTCATTTTGATTCATCGTACTTGAACCGATTAAGATCATATGTAAAATGAAAACAAAAACATCGCAATGACAATGACCCACATGTACATACAAAATCCTTCACAATTAACTTACAAAACAATAATATACAATAACTAATGTGTGGACTTAAAATCCACAAATTATATAAAGGTCACCACCTAACCTAATATATTCATGCAAATGATCACTTACTGTATAATTTTCTGTAAAACTATGTGTTCTTGAATAGCACACTCAGGTGTATTTAGTTTTGCTCAATACCTTATCATGCGTAGGTTAAGATTACACCTAAAGTTGCTTACTAGGTTAAAGAAAAAAAAATCTTAAAGCATACACTTAAATTACTGTAATATTATGATGAAAATAACCAACTTGCGCCTACATTATACATTAATGATCATTATTTACCAAGTCATTTAATAATAAAAACACCATAATTTGATGATTCTTAACCGATCTTGATCAAACCCAATATTTCAAAGTCAATTCATTTTTTGCAATTATGAATGTTATCAGATAGGTTTTATAATATTATGAACACAACAATTCAATTGTAAAAAGGTTACATGTGATCATAAAATCAAGCGACAGAAGTAGTATAAGATTGGCGTTGAAGAAAATGGCGGGTAGTGAATTAACCATGTAGACGGCTGAAACATGAATACTAGGGTAAACTAATAGAAAAGAGGTTAATAAATTGTAAGGGTATATTTGTAAATTCGCACTCAATTGCTTTGAATTTATAAAATGGAGCCGTGAGAATAAAAAAGATTGTGATCTTCTCAGGTTGCTATTAACATGACCGATTTTGACCAATAATAAATAAGTAAAATAAAATAAAAAAATTAATGGCAACATATATTTTTCTTTTCACAAAAAAGCTAAACACGATATGTCATGTAAACCAACACTTGAAAGAATTTTAATCTATAACTGCGTTTAATATCTAATTATCCACTCATAATACAACTTGAACAACATAATTCACTTTCCAAATAATTAAAGCTTATTTGTCCAAAGTTGAGGTTGACTAACAACTTTGTTTTTTCTTAAATCGACATTCTTTAATGTAAACATATATTCGAAGTAAGACTAAATTGTTTGTTTTACTGTTTTGTGTCATGCACAATGAAAACTCAATTCAAACTTTTCTTTTCGTTGGATTTCCCATCTTACTGTCGTTAAGTCACGTTTGTTAGAGAGAAATTCAGAAAACAAAGAAAATAAAATTAGAGAATAGAGCAATTGATAAAGAAAATACACTTATCATGTAAGAGACTTAGAGCATCTCTCATGTTTGCACTAAAGTTACCTTTTGCATTATTAATTTAGTGCTATATAACATAAAAAACCTCCTCCAATCTTAGTACTATCTTTGACACTAATATAGTGTATTGAATAATAAAGCAACAAATATAATGTAATAGTATTTATCTCTCACTAATAGTATCATTTTGATTTAAACCACAATATGTTGGTTAAACCTTTGATATCTAAATAAAACTATAAAAACTAATTTATATAAACTATGTTTTTATAAGTCTCTAATTAATATGGTTACGAGCCCAATATTGATATATTTTTTCAACTATTTCATTTATTAATGTATTAACATAAGCTTTAAATTGGATATAAAAGTTTAGTGCAAAGATTTAGTGCTATACGTTGAAAAAACTTTAATTTGACTCAAGAATATCCTATAAAGATA
Organism: Chrysanthemum seticuspe; assembly: GCA_019973895.1. Taxonomy (NCBI): domain Eukaryota; kingdom Viridiplantae; phylum Streptophyta; class Magnoliopsida; order Asterales; family Asteraceae; genus Chrysanthemum; species Chrysanthemum seticuspe. Next base: position 280,028,036 of record BPTQ01000001.1, on the reverse strand, counting down.
CTCCATCTATTTCAATATTATTGTTTAGATTTTTATTTTTATTTTTTATTGTTTTTTATTTATTTATTTTTTTGTTTTATGTTTCAAAATAATTGCCCATTACTAAAAATAAATACAAAAACTTGATGTTGATTACAATATTACTTTTATTTGAAATTATTTTGTAAAGTTAAAAAAAATAATAATTAATTTATTAAAGGTAAAATTGTCATTTTATAGAAAGTGTGATAGAGAAACAATAATGAGATTTTTTTTTTCTTTTTTTTCTTTTCGGGGGACAATTATTTTGAGAATGAATGAGTACTACTTTAACATTATTTTAATACAAAAAATTCAGTACTTACATTGAAGTGCTCTTAGAAACATTTATTCACTAAATCGAAAGTGGTTTAATTTAAATTAAAAACCCTAATACGATTCTCTAAAGTGGCGCAGTAAAGCGAAACAATTCTCCACCTGCGATTCACTAAAAGACCATCTAAACCTTACAATTCTTTAATCTTTCCACATGGTCTGATCACTTGTATCGAGATCGTGGGTCGGTACCTCAATCACTTCATATATTCGCTTGCTTATCTAATATTTTAATCAAACTCTCAATTGGTTATATTCAATTGTGTTGATACTGATTTTATTATATTAGTATATAAATCTATCGTACTTTTTGCATGCTAAGATTTATTGTGATGGGTTAGTGTTTCGTACGTTTAGCGTTTAAAACCCTAACTTTGAGTTAGGGTTTTCCTTTTTGATAGGTTGTTGCTGCATGCATTTTTTGTTACATGTTCTATTAGTGTGTGTGGGTTTTTATGATGGAGAAGGGTTTTCTGATTAATAAAAGTGTGTCTAAAGATTCGAATACTGATGGTAAATTCTTGGGTGGGAGTGAAGGTGCGAGATCGTCTAGTGTGATTAAGGGTCCTATGATTGATGTGGGTCCGAGTCCAAGTGATGCGAGTGTGCCAAATTTGGTGCCTCAATCAGGTTCTACTCCTATCTCTTTTGCGGATATGTTTAGGGATAAAACACCCAAGAAAACCGTTAAGATTTCGGAGATGAGAAACGAAAATTGTGTGCCTGGTGCTAATGTCACCATTCCTTTGGAAGCTATCGATGAGGTAAGCTCTAGATTCGCTAATACTTTGTATGGTTATTTCATTGGTAAGAGACTCACTTTTCCGATAGTTGAAAATTACGTTAGAAATACATGGGCGAAGTTTGGTTTACAAAGGGTTATGCTTAATAATGGTTTTTTTATGTTCCAATTTGAAACCAAAGAGGGTATGCAAAGGGTATTGGAATGAGGTCCATGGTTGATACGATTGGTGCCTATCTTTTTGAATATTTGGACTCCGAATACTAAGCTTACAAAAGATGATATAACTTTAGCTCCTGTTTGGGTTAAACTCCATAATATTCCGGTTGTTGCGTATTCTGAGGTTGGTCTTAGTTTGATTACAACGCAGATTGGTCGTCCTATCATGCTTGATTCCTACACGAGTACGATGTGCCTTAAGTCGTGGGGTCGTAATTCCTATGCTAGGGCCCTTGTGGAAGTATCGTCAAAGGAAGCCTTAACCTAATGGGTCATGTCATTCATTAGAAAAAATTGATATTGAATATGAGTGGAAGCCGCCAAGATGTGAGACTTGTAAAGTATTTGATCACAATGATGATGGATGTCCTAAGAGTGTGAAACCGGTTGTGAAAGATAAATCGTTGGTTGATGAAGAGGTTTCGTTGAAGCTTATAAGATGAAAGGAAAAGGTAAGCTTCAGGGTACTAATCGTCAGGTTGATGGGATTCGTTTTCAAATGCCTAAAGTTTCGTATTACTATAGGCCGGTTACTAAGCCAAAGAATGGAGGAGCATCGACGTCTAAGCCTTCTGTCCAATCGAATACAAGTTCTCCAATGGTTAATGTAGGTTCTAGTAACGAACCTACTACTGATCATACTAGTAGTACGACTCCATCCCGGGATGACCAAGGTAAGAATAATAATTGGGTGGATGATAGCAACCTTGTCGATTTAAAGAACAGTTTTGATGTGCTTATGGAGCGAGATTCAGTTTTGGAACATGTGATCGGCACTACGTATACTCCTGAAGTTATCTCTAGCTCTTCCAAAACTGCGCCTCCATCGCCTATGGAGAACACTCCTATTACTGACAAAATTGGGAAGCTTGAAAAGCTTAGTATTGATGGGAAAGCTACCATTGTGAATGATAATGGTAAACCTATTCCCGTGGTTGATAGTGAAAGGAAGGGCAACCCATTTTCTAAGGTGGGTGAAGTGGTTGATTCAGATAGTGATGACGAGGTGTTTGAGCCAAATGATCCTATGGGCAATTACTTTTCATCAGCAGGAGGGCATAACGAGCTCGAAGGCTACTTTTCTGATGATTATGCGGCCCAGGTCTATGACTTACCTGGGCAATTTGAGGAATTTAACAATCAGTTTGATTTCAAGCTTCAAGGCCGTTCGAGGAAGTAATATTTTATGTGGATTTGTTTATTTGTTTTGCATGTCTTTTTATGTTTTTAGTGGTTATTCTAGTTGTTGATAACTAGTTGTTCATTTATGGCATGTCATAAATGTTTTAGTGGTTGTTCAAGCGGTTGATTGAGGTTAATGTGGCATTTCAGCTACATTCCATTGTACTTTAAATGGTTTTTTGGTTAATATATTTTACCAGGGTGGAAGTTCCCTTTTACCCAAAAAAAAGTGGTTTAATTTTATTGTGGGTAATAGCATAAAATAGCAATGAACTTTCTCAAATATTCACTTATCAGTAATATATCCAATAAAATACTACAATACCCTACAAACTTTCATATTTTGTGTTAATATTTAAGCAAGTGACACGTGTGCACGCCACAAAAGCGCCATATCACTCTGGTCATCTGCCCCAAGTTTCCGACCACTTTTTCTGGTCACCATATATTAGTGAATACTGGTTAAATATTAAAACCTAATTTTAAACTTCAAAAGTATAATGGAACAACTAATATTATTATTCTTTAAACGTAAAATATTAAAACCTAATTTATAGACGACTATTGTGATTGTAATAAGATTATAATTAACAAAGTAACGATATGGAAAGAAAGTTGTTATTTGAATGTGATTACGTGGAAGCTTCTTTTTTATCTTTTTGTGTTTATAAATGGTAAAAAGGATGTAACAGATATCAAAATTTGTTAGCGATTATTTAAGTTTTGCATAAAAATAGGTCAGTCAAAGCATGCAATTGTCATTATTTATCTTTTCACCTTAAAAGGGGATGAAAGAAAGAAGAAACATAGAATTGATTGTTTGTTCCACTGTAATGGATGGCCGGAGATAGCGATGGTTGGGGATGGTGATGGTGATGGTGGTGGCCGGAGATGGTGGCTGATGATGGCCGGAAATGACGATGGTCGGGATGCTGATGGTGATAGTGATGGCGTGTTATATGAAGAAGATGAAGTACAAAAATAAGAAATAAAAAAAATGCCACATAAGCTAAGGTTGCCGAAATAGCAAGTAATTGGTAAAATTGGCTATGACACGTCAGCAAAAAAACGAGTTTGTGATGATATTAACACAAAATATGAAAGTTTGTAGAGTATTGTGGTATTTTATTAGGTACATTACTGATAAGTGAATGTTTGAGAAAATTCGTTGGTATTAGATGTCATTAACCATTTTATTGTTCTTACGCAGAATTTAAGAGTTTGAGAGTACTATTTCATTATGTTATACTATTATTGAAGTGATCGAATCCACATGCTAGTTTGTAATTGGTGAAGGGATTAGGGCATTGGTTAAGAAGGGTATGGACCCACAAAAAATGACTAAAAAAATGTTTTTTAATTTGAAAAGTGTATTTTGTATGTGGGTCTCTGAGTTATTTTGTAAGGGTTCATGACTTCTTAACCAATGCCCTTAGGGCATTGATTAGACAATCCCATTGGTGAAAGATTAATCAAATGCTGCTTATGTAATATTTATCCAATATTCAACTTTGTTGAAAATTTGTTCAAAAAAAATACTTTGTTGATATTTAATTACGTAGAAAATTACGGTAGATGATTGTGACATTTTAGTTTAAACGGTTTGCGAAAGGAAGCCTTAGCGCAAACTTTTTTGGAAAGTTAATTCTTTTTTCGTACACTAAAGTCATTTTAATCATTACTATAGAGAACCAAAAGAGGCATTTGATTATCATGAGGGCCGTACAAATTGTCCAAAGCACCGTACATATTTGCTTCGTTTAAAGGAGGTGATTTGTACACTCCACAAAATGATTGGTACCCTCAAATTTATTGTGTTTAGACATTTATATTTTCACAAATACCTTTATATTTTTTCACCCTGTGAGAATACAAATGTCCAAACACAGTAAATTTGAGTGTAAAAATCATTTTGTAAAGTGTACAAATCATTTCTCTTCGTTTAATTTAGGGGCACATCATCCTTTTTTTAATGCATACACAACATTTATGCATTACAATATTTCACAGTATACATTATAGTGTGGTGTATGAATATAAAAAGTAATGTGCGTATCAACCCTTTAATTTATGAGAGGTTACTTACATATTATAAACTAGTTATAATATCCGTGAACGCACGAGGTTTTGACAAAAAAATATTCTGTATTAATAATGAATATTGTTTCTTTAAAGGTAATTGCATATAGTTATAAGTTTCGTGCACGCACGAAGTATACACATAAATCAAATTTATTTTAATATTTTAGTTCAATATATACACATATAAGAATTTGCCCATGAAAATTGTGATATAAGTACAACTAATACTTATGCACGAGTTTTTCATTATGCATTAATATTCATTAGAATTTAGTAAAATATTTGTAAAAATTTCTATTAGATAACTCAAAATTAAATTTTTTTTTAGCTGAAAAAGATGTTGATGTTGTTATTTAAATTTCACTACTGATATTATGTTGTACACATGATGCAAGTTTAATAGCACATAATGAGCGTTAATAAAGTTAAAGTATACTCCTTAAAGTTTTTTAAAAATGTTTTTCTAGATATCCTTATATAAATAAATAAGAATTACATGAGTCATTGTTATAAGTACACTCGCGTATATTTATTTTTATATTAAAGTAACTCGTGCTTATAATTTGATAATTATATTTCTGTTTTTAGTACTTTAGCCGTATTTAAAATGTAAATTCGTTTCCACATAGGTTAAACTTTTAAAAATCAAATAAATGAGTCCTTATTGAATGTACATAGTAAAAAATTGATACTTATAATCTTATGCAAATTTATATGTTGTTATTTTAATACAACATATACATTATATTTTTTAAGATATAAAGTATAAATGGTAGAAAGTATAAAAGAGTATTTGTTTATAATCCGTAGTTATTAAAAAACATGGAGGCTTATAATATTACAGTTAACTCTATATAATTTTTAAAAATTTAACCACTAAAGTTTTATTAATTACCTCATATTTTTTTAAGTTTTTTTTTCACAAATTTGACACCTCTATTTTTATGTGTTTTTTTTATCAACCAAATTTCTCCACAAAATTTATTAAAGTTTGACAAAAATTAATTTAATTTTGACTTTTATTAACCAATCACATCACACGATTTTACTTACGTGGCGAAATCGAGCTCTCTTATTGGCCCAATTGTTTTTTCAATAAGAATGAATTGACAAAATCACTCCGAAATAATGTAATTCATTTATTATATAAAAGATTTTTATTTACACACACATTAATGTAGAAACATAATATGATCTTTTGACACATGTACAATTATTTACAACACAAAATAAAATATACAAATTTTGAGTGTGCAAATCACCTTATTAATTTATTTGTGATATTTTTAAACCAACAACTTACCAATTTTGTGGCTTTTGTGTTTAGACCAGATGTGTTTGATTTTAGGAGTAAGATCCTCTCAAGTTGTAATATACAACTTGAGTCAAGTTGTGAAATTATAAGCCATTGGATTTGATCCAATGGCTCAAATCAAAACAACTTCTTTTGATTTGAACCATTGGATCAAATCCAATGGCTCACAATGACCTAACTTGACTCAAGTTGTATCCACAACTTGAGAAGATCTTGCTCCTTGATTTTATCCACCATCACTATCTCATCATTTACTTGCTTCACCAAATCAACCACTAGATGTACGTAATAGTGACCACATCAAATCCACCACACAAACTACTATACGGTATCACTCACATACACAATAACTAAAACTTCATTCAATTTGATGGTGTAGACAACCAAACTATCTTTAAATTAAAGTGACCACGCGTTATTTTGTTTTTGTTTAAACGTGTAATAGCAGAGGACGCATTATGGTGGTTCCAACAAGGCAAACCACCCGTGAAGAGATTTCTTAGAGGCAATCTTACTTTTGTAACAAGTTTTCTATGACTATCTTAATCAATCTTAGAGGTTGCTATGTTTGTCAAATTTTGACAATCATTTTTCTTTTCAAAGAGTTTGAATCTAAAGAGCAACTCTAACTTCGTTCATATATTTTAGTTGCCGACTGATACTATTTTAAAATTTTAGTTTAAAACGATAATTGTTTGTTCTAGTGATCATCGGTAAAGAATTGAGACTGATTCTTTAATCTATTTTCTCAACACCTTAATTGGTTATCAGTCTTCTCATTAGGAGATTAATTTCATATTAATTCATGTTTACTGTAACAGAATAATCTCATTAAAAACAATCAAAATGCTAAGAATTTATATTCTTGTTAAGACATCTAGCTGATTTACAATCAAAATGCTAAAGAATTTATATTCTTGTTAAGACATCTAGCTGATTTGACTTTAATTTGTTCATTTTCGTTGTTTGACCACTTTATACTGTATGCATGTTGAAGCAAAGTGTGAGTTTGCCCAAGAAAACTTACCTAAAACCCATACACTGTTAAAAGTTTAAAACACATGCAAGTCATGACCAAAATCATTGACATTATTATGGGGATATTTTCTGAAATTAATTAATTAGAAACTTTGTTTTTCAAAGTTGATTCTTTACGTCGTTGAAGAAACCTAGCTAATAAGCAATTTTAAAGCACTGAAAATTCGTAAATTTTTTAATCAATTGAATGATCGTTATACAAAATTCTGAAAAACATAATGTGAACATGATTAATTACGAAATGTGATATTATTGACGAACCAAAAAAGTTTACTATTTTGTGAAATAAGAGTTTTGTGTAGTTTTTTTTTTCCTTTTCTATTTTTTTCGCATTTTGCCTTTTAAAATAGTAAATTGCATCTTTATGTACCATATCACGTGTTTTAACTTTGTGTAGCGTATTAAAAAAAAATCTTTTTGGTATATCATATTTTTCAATTTCGTTATCTTGGCGTATCATACACCAATTGTGTGTATCATTTTTACCATTTTTAACACTACCTCGATTAAAGTAGAGGTATAATAGTCATGTAGTACATACAATTGGTTTATGATATACCATAAAAGACAAATTCTAAAGTATGATATAACAAAAAGAAAAAATTTAATATATTATACAAAGTTAGAAAACGTGACAAATAAGATACGTAAAGATGCAATTAAGGAATCCAACTTTAGATCTTAGCGAACTAATAATGCTACTATATATCGTCATTTAACTCCCAAATAAGAAATCTCTAGCGATAACTTAGAAAAAAATCATTGATTATTTAATAAAACTAAAAATTGTGTTTCTAATTTGGTTGAAAGCCATTATACGAACGGACTGACACTAGATTTATCACGAAAGTGCAAATTCGTCGAAAGTCGAATAATTGGAATATTCAATTTCAATAGTAATATTTCCACCTTGAAATTTGTATTAAGACTCTAATGTATCACAATCTACTAGAAATTATTATTTTCCTGTTTGACAGTATTTATAACCATACATTAGTAGTACTAAAAGACTATTAGTTGAGCTTGCTATATACGTAATATACACATGCGTAAACACATATATACTTCATTCATCAAGTACTAGACAATACGAATTCGCTACTTATCATCATTTCCATTAAATGTTAAATGTCACATGTCTATTTATGTTATTATTCCATGAAGTTCGACATCAACATAGACTCTAAATACTTCGACAAAATTTCTAAAATGTATATGATAATGATTGCGTTTGTATGTTGCATGACTAACATACAATAACCACAAATAAAATGTTTGATGATGGTAATTATCATCAATAACAATAACTAAACAAACTTTAAAGAATTCATTTCATTATCATCATCAATAACAATGCAAAACACAACTGTAAACATTCAATTTCATTATCAGCATCAATAACAATAAAGAATTTCATTATCATAATCAATAACAATAACTAAGAATAATTCAAGTTGAGTTAAAAAAAAAAAAGCAGATTGAATGTATGAACTTTTGGTGGTGTACAGAGAAGCAGATGATGTGACTTGCAACCAATGAGTGCTGCATTTTATAGATAGGAATTATGGTTAACAATGCTATAAGTAAGGAAATGATATATCAAATTTCAATTTTTAAAAACAGAGTTGAATCTCGGCAATTTACTTCACAATTCCGCTTTTTTTTTTGTTACATCAAATCAACATATCTAAACAAATCAAAATTCAAATTTTGTTGTTACACAAAATCCTTTCCTTTTGAAACTTACTAACAGATTATTACATTTTGAATATTAAACAATTATTCAAAACACAAAACTCAACACAAACTTACTAATAACAGATTAAAACAAAAATATCACCACACAAATCTCACTAATACAATTGAAACTGATTAATTGATTGTAGCTACATACCCTTTTGAATGACATCAAGTTATCACCACAAACGTAGTCGGACAATTGATGCTGTAAATTTATTAAAAATGAATCTGCCAAATAACAAAACATAAATCTCAAATCAAGAATTAATAATCAAAACACAAAAATTATCAGAAACCTAAATTAGTAATCAAGAAAGACGGATGATTCTTGCCTGATGTACACATAATTTTGGATTGGATTTGGTGTAATCTTTTGGATTGGAAACGGTTTTATCTTTATTCCCATGTCCACTTTCAGTGTTAAGAGATTGGGAGCAGTTTTCGCTGAATGAATAATGTGTTGAATACGCAATTGACTAATTCAAGGTATTGCCACGCTGGCCTTTCCAGCTGGCTACACGTGGCTTTATTTTCTTGTCATGTCATCATTAAAAACACTCTATTATATAGGTTGGGATTCCCTTTATCATTTTCTCTAACAAGTCAATTTACCCTTATCATGTTACCCAATTTTGAAGATAATACCACCCAATTTTAGATCTGCTTGAAGATAACACAAATTTTGAAAAAACCAATACATTACCCAATTTCAGACCTAGACCGGGAAATGCGCCCTACTGTTTTCGATGTGACGCCTCAAAGCTTGGTTCGAAGATAGTACTCCATATTTGAGAAACAATAACTTGTTAAGTGGAAAGGGCTATCTTCAGGGGCGGAGGCACGTACTTTGTAGGGAGGGCACTTGCCACTAATCTCTTCAGTGGTCCAATTTTCATATGGTCTTATTTTTGTTTTACGAGATTTTGACAGTTGTGTCATCTAACATGTCAAATCCTGTGGCTTTTATAAACTAAAGAAAGTTGGGGATGATGATGGATTTTAAGAGAGAGAACAAGAAAAAAATTATAAGAATCAAATACCTAAAATGGTGTAGAATTCATGGACGGAACCAGGGGTTCCTGCGGGTGTTCGGGACCCTTATGATTTTTCTTGATGTAGTGTTAATTTTTGAAAAAATATTATTTTTTTCTAAATGCATCTTAAATGCCCCCGGTCTATCGAAATGTGTTTATATATTACACTTTCAAAAAATTTATACACCCGATCATATTTGATCATCGTTCCATCTCTATGTAGATGGTAGAGTCACGTGTGAGTTGAGGATTAAAAAATAGTTGAATGAATATATTAATAACTTGCAGTAATAAACATTTCTACTCATTTCGTCTCAATTTAATTATCCTTATTTATTTTTTGGATGTCTCAAAAAAATTGTCCACTTTTCATTTTTAGCAAGAAAAAAAGAATTTAGTAAAGGAATATTCTATATGAGTGGTTGAGAATTGTAGTGGTCCTAGTTTTATTAAACTTTAAGTTTTTTTGTCTCCTGACAATAATTTTGAAACGGAGAGAGTACTTTCTAAGCTCTTGTTGGAATCACTCCTAACTTGTATTTCAAGTGTTAGTAATTAATATGTAATAGGTTGCTTAAACTAGGCTTTTATGTTAGTTATTAATGGCAAGGCTTATGTAGAAAGCCCATAAGCCTTGATCCAAGCCCAATAATGAAGGAAGAGACTAGACATGTTGCCCTAGTTCCCTTCCCTATAAATACTACATGTAAACCTTCCTTTGAAGATTGGTTGTTCATTTCACTTAATATCATACGCCTAAAGTTCTAATATTCATACGTGTATATTGTGTGTGTGTTTGTTCAACCAATCTCTCTTTCATCTTATTTCTTACATATTGATCCTTATGTTAACTTATGGTGACCTAATAGTGGTATCAATCGCCATCTAGTTGGGTGAAACACTTTTGTTTTTGGAGTTACATATCATACGCGTGGGTTTTAGCGAGCTTAACTTTCATAAGCTTAAAGCTTTAGTTTTTACACTTGTACACTCAAAATTCTTGTGGTTTAAGGTTTATTTAGTGTTAAAGTTTCAGTTTTTTGCATCAAGTTTCAAACTTTACGCGTGTAGATTCGTTTTAAACTTGGTTTTGAATCGTGTGTACTTTTATACACGTAAGCAGAAGAATAGTTTTGGATCATCAAGTTTTAAACTTTCTTGTTATTTTGGTGATTTTGAAGCTATTTCATCATAAAAATCAGGTTACAAAACACTTTTGGGCATAAAAATCAGTTTTGGCTAATTTTGGTACTTTCTACGCCTAGTAAAACCCTAGTTCTACTCGTATACTCCTAAGTCTACGCCTATCAGTTTCTACGTCTAAGGATTTTTTTCATTTGATCTTCGAAGCTGTTGGTTTTCTCAGTGTTTTCTTGCTTAGATAAGCCTGAAAACACTTCGACGTTGGATATCTTTTACACTTGGATAAGTGTAAAGGATTTTTTGCTTAAGCATAAAAGCTTACGAGTAAACACTTTCTGCCTAAGTCTTTCCTACGCATAAGCTTCTCTTACGCCTAAGGATATCTTACGCATAAGGTTCTTACTATTAAGCCTTTGGTTTACGCCTAAGCTAAGTTTTATCTCAAGTCTACGCGTAAGCTGTTACTACGCGTAAGCTTCTGTCTACGCGTAAGAAGGGATTTACGCGTAAGGTTCATTCTATGCCTAAGCTGGTTTTCTACGCTTAAGTTCACTTCATGCACAAACTCAAGTTTCATTCGACTACAAAGATCAATCATCAACACAAGTTTCAAGATGTCTCAACCACCATACTCTAGCTGCTTTCCTCATGAGTATCCTCAACAACAACAACAACTACTACAACAACAACAATACTATCAACAATTTCATCAACATCAATTTCAACAACCATCTCAAACGTACTTTCCTCAAGGAGCACAACCTCTTCCACGACAGAATCCTCAACCAAATTCTCGTCAACAAGTTCAACATTGTAAATACTTCCAATATCAGTATCCAACTAAGTATGCTATGAATGTCACAACGCAAAAGGAACCTTCTTGGTTTGCAAAGATGTGTGAAGCTTTAAGTAGCCAACAATCCATTCATGAAGCTGGATCCCTTGATAGACCTCCAATGCTCACTCCCGGAAACTACGATCAATGGGTGATAAGGTTCTTTAGGTTTTGTGATCTCAAGAAACCACATGGTAAGTTTTTGAAGAAGGTCATACTTGAAGGTCCTTTTCAGATGCCTACTATCACTATACCTGGAGATCCGAATGCTAATCCACCAAGAGATGATGTTACCAACGTTGTCGGCCTTGATAAACTTACTACTGACCAACTTCTTCATTTAGAAGCTGATTAAATTGCAATGCAATATATCCTTTTGGGATTACCGAATCCGATAATTCGTAGTGTTGATGCTCAGAAGACTGCTAAAGCAATGTGGGAAGACATTCATATTCTAATGGAAGGCACTGAACTCAATCAAGAAGACATGGAATCCAAAATCTACTTAGCATATGAAAACTTCATTATTGAACCAGGGGAGTCATTAGAGTCATACTATCATCGGTTCTCAGACATCATCAATGACTTGGATAAAAATAATATCATTATGCCAAGGATTGCAATCAACACAAAATTCCTGAGATGCCTTGGTCCTGATTGGGAGAAGTATGTTACATTCATCCGTTAAGCAAAGAATCTTCATCAAACTACTTACGGATTGTTGTATAACTATTTGAAGCACCATCAAAAGGAAGTAGACAAAGACAGAATCATCTGTGGAGTCCCTTCTTCTCCTTCACTCCCGGATAATCAAACTCTTACTTTGTACACTCAAGCATGTTATCCTTAATTTCCGAACTTGCCAACGGTCTTCACAAATCGATCAAACCATATGATCCATCACAACAACAATCACAAGACACTCAATTGGTTCCATACAACAACAACAATGATCAAGCACTCTACAGTGAATCTAATGAGGATGCAGAAGCCTTCGATGCATTGAATCAAGGATTTGTAATGATTGCAAGATCCTTCGGTCGATTTGCTTACAAATCCAACAACCGCATTCGTACCTCATCAAACACAAGAAATCAAGCTGTTGTTAACAATGGATGAGTTGAGGTTCAGAATCGTGGAAATGGTCATCCGATGAGTAGTGGTCAAGGGTTTAATGTTAATGGTATGAATAACATGGGTGCTCCACAACAACGGGTTCAAGTGGTTGATCAGGGAAATGCTCAGACTGGGGTTAATGGTCTCCGATGCTACAACTGCAATGAGAAGGGTCATCTGGCTAATGTATGCCCAAAGCCGAGAACAAGAGGCAGCACTTATCACAAAGAGGCTTTACTATTGGCTCTCAAGGATGAAGCTGGTGGAACACTTACCAACAAGGAACAGAGCTTCATGGCTGATGCAGATTCTGATGATGACATGGAGGACTTACAAGCTAATGCAGCTGTGATGTTAATGGCAAACATGAAAAAACTCCACATGAGTGACACGGGCCCAGTGTATGACACTGATGGCTTGTCTCAGGTACCGGATCCAAACATACTAATACATGATCTGATATCTTTGCCAACATCTGCATCCGACGAGGCTCAGAGTGTTCAACATGAGCTTTCTACATCTCATTCCGACGATAATCAAATGGATCCCGTAGTTATATTTGACGATCAAGATGACCTTATGGTTAATATTGATAATCAAGTTGACTCTGTGGTCATATTTGAGGATCTGAATAATGATCATGTTGAGACTCAAGTTGAACAAGATGAACCTTTGTCTAATCCAGATCTTGAGCTCATGACCAAATTATTTGAGACCACCCAATCTCAACTAGAAAAGTGCAATGAGATCAATAAGAAACTGCAAGACAAAATTGCATTGTTGACTAAGGATAATGAATGCTATAAGTTTCGACTCAACATTTTTGAAACTAAAGAGAAACGCGAACAAGGTTTTGAAGTCGTTTTTGCTAAATCTTACCAAAATGAAAAATCTTTGGAAAAACATATATGTGATCTAGTTGCATCCAAGAATGCATTGCTTTCTCAAATAGAACAACTAAATTTTGATCATAAACAACAACTTAACGCTCTCACTTCGGAAACTCAAAAAGCCAAGTCTGAGTTGTTAAACTGTCAAAAACAGTTTTGTGAATACAAAAAGCATTCGAGGAGACAAACAGATGAGTATCTTGATGAAATTGTCGACTTACAAAACAAAATCAAAGAGTTTCGAAATGTTATTTACAAACATGGTGAGTCAATCACAACAATTCAAAAGTTTTCTTTTAAACCCAATCCAGATGGATATGGACCAATTCTTGCTGATTACAAACCAAGTTTTTCACATAGATCATTCAAACCAAATCCTCAAGTCTACAGTGCAGAACATAGAATTGATGACTCAATTATGAGTGTTGTTGAATATAATCGTGCTGAGGAATTAGATGCAGAAGACGAGAGTCGGTTAAAATTGGAAAATGTTGTTTATAACAAACCATTTGACTATTCAAAAGCCATAACTTTCGTTACACAACAGGATAATTCTAACACACGTTGGGTTATCACACCTAATCCTGAATCCTCCTCTAATGATGGTCCCATCTCCAATGTTGCACAAATTAATGGTCCTTTACCTTCTTTTAGTGAAATAAAACCATTAGCCGACCGATGTCAAGTTCTCAAATATTTTGACACATTTATGCCTGACATCAAAATTTTGGAACATGCAATTGAAGTTAATTCTGAAATTAAAGTTGAACATTTTCAATCGCCATTTGCGCGAAATCAAAGAGACATTTTTCATAAAGGGCTTTTACCACATGTCTGAAATTTAAAAATGTATGCAATCTATTGGGAACGGCAACTTCAGAAAGAGATTGGACTTATGAAAACAGTTTTCGAGAAAGCAGAAACATCGATTTCAAACACTAAACGTAAAAAGAAAATATTGAGAAATCATGTTGACCGACTCTTGGAAGATGTTATCTGTGCTGATACCATAATTGTTGTGTTATTACATATTGTTGCATATGCATTTGATTATATCGATGTTGATTCTGTTGATAATATTGAGAATACTGATAATGTGTCACAAATCGAGCCTTTAAAACTTGAAAATGAGCGGTTGTTAAATGAGATTTCGAATGTAAAACATCGTCTTCGATGGTGTCAAAAAGATTGTCAAAATCGAGAACTTGCTTTGCAAAACAAAATCAACCAGTTGCGTGCAAAAAGATCCAAAAATAGAACAACTGGATGATGAAAACGTGTCTTTAAAATGTCAAATTTCAAAATATGAACAAGAAATAGCCAAAGTCAAAACTCAATATGGTGTCATATTTGATTTGCTCAAAAAGACTCGTGCTAAAGCGCCAAAAGATGTTGATGATCATCTTGCATATACCAAAGAAGTTTTACGAAATAATGGAAACACACGCTCTGAAAATCAAGATTTGTTACACACTATCATTGACTTGAAAGCGGAGTTGGTGAAACTTAAGCAAGATAAGATTAGTAACACAAATGTCATAGCTCCTGGAATGCTTCAAATTGACACTAGAACGCCTAATGACAAACCACAAGATACTAATGTGCTTCCTTCCACTGATATAGGAATAGTTGCCTCTTTTCCCAACGTTAGCACTTCACAGCTAAAGAGCAAAAACAAGAAGAATAGCAAGTTGCAACGTAAGAGAAGAACAATAAAGACCTCTGAAGTAGAAGAACACCTTAGGACTTTCAATAAAACTCAAGTTGCACCCACTTTAGACATTGCGTTAGACAAATGTAATAGCAAAAGTGATGTAACGAATGCTGAATCCTTAAGTACTTTGAATGTTTTGTTTGAAGCATCTTGTGTTGGTTGTCGTAAAAGCATGTTCTCTGGTTGTCATGATAAATATGTTGCTAAGTCTATCTTATCTCGCAAGCGGAATAATAGAAAATGGATTACCCCTAGGCCCACTATTGCTTCTAAGTCTGTGCTAGGTAAACCGCCTTCTAGTGTTTCTGCTACGATCATTGATGTATCCATAGAACCCATTTCACCTCCTAGGAAGAAATTATCACCTAGTGCATTCACTAAGACCAAAGCTAAGACTATTTGAACTTGGCAGAGATGGTTACAAAACATACCAGGATTTAAATGGATTCCCAAGATCATTAACATGTGTGTGTCTACTGTAACTGTAACGGAACCCTCTAACTCTTCGGGTTCCACCTCTACTTCTATTCCACCTGTGTCGTCTGTGTGTAATGCAGGTGATACAGATCATCCTCTGGATTGTTGATAGCGGATGTTCTCGGCACATGACAGGCAATCTCAAACTGTTATCAAACTTTGTCTCAAAGTTCATTGGCACTGTCAGGTTCGGGAATGATCACTTCGCATCTATCATGGGCTACGGATATTACATCAATGGGAACATCGAAATTAGCAGATTTTATTATGTGGAAGGTCTCGGTCACAATCTCTTTTCAGTCGATCAATTTTGTGATGGAGATTTGGAAGTTGCTTTTAGGGAGAAAACTTGTTTCATTTGTGATCTACAAGGAAACGATCTTATGTCTGGAAACCGCACATCAAGCCTTTACACAATCTCAATGCAAGACATGATTGCTTCATCTCCCATCTGTCTACTTTCTAAGGCAACATCTTCAAAATCTTGGCTATGGCACCGTCGTCTTTCACACTTGAACTTTCAAACCATAACCAATCTTGCACGATACAAACTAGTTGAAGGTCTTCCAAGATTTAAGTATTCTAAAGATCATCTATGCTCAGCTTGTGAACAAGGGAAAAGCACTCGTGCTCACTTTCCTTCAAAGGTGGAACGCAGCTCTCAGCATGTGCTTCATCTTCTTCACATGGATTTGTGTGGCCCTATGCGTGTGCAAACAATTAATGGCAAATGCTACATTCTAGTAATTGTTGATGACTACTCGAGATGGACTTGGGTTTATTTTCTTCAAAGTAAAGATCAAGCTCCACAAATGATCATCACCTTTCTCACGAAAATTCAAGTTCAGCTCCGAAACATAGTCAAACAAATCAGAACAGACAGAGGAACTGAATTTGTGAATCAAACTCTTCGTGAATACTATAAGAAAGTAAGAATTGAGCATCAAACATCAATTGCATGGACACCAGAACAAAACGGAGTTGTTGAAAGACGAAATCGTACGTTAGTGGAAGCTGCAAGAGCGATGTTGATCAATGCGAAACTTCCAGATTACTTATGGGCAGAAGCCGTGTCAACTGCATGCTACACTCAAAACCGTTCTATGATAACCAAACGCCACAACAAAACACCTTATGAGCTTATCCAAAACCGTAAACTGAACCTCAAACACTATCATGTATTTGGTGCTCTCTGTTACCCGAATAATGATCGTGATGACCTTGGAAAGCTCAAGGCTAAAGCTGACATTGGAGTCTTCGTTGGATACTGTGAAAACTCAAAGGGATACCGGATCTGGAATCGTCGTACAAGGGAGATTATGGAAACGATTCATGCTAATTTTGATGAGCTTACAGAAATGGCTTCTGAGCAAAACAGCTTAGAACCCGCACATAACCGTCTTAACTTTCCCCAAACCCCATCATCAGCTGAACCAAGCTTCCAGCTTACTCGTCGTCAAATGGAACAGCTATTTGCTCATCTGTTTAGTGATGATATTGATCAACGTGCTCCAGATGTATCAAATGTTTCCGCTGCTTAACCTGATAATATTCCAATCCCTGATACACCTGAAACAACAACAACTGTTGATAAAGCACCTCCAATTGATTCTACAACAACAGCCGAACAAACCGCATCCAATGACGTTGATCCAGCTGATGATCTTCTGAATCAAGATGTACCTACACCCGCAGATTATGATCCAAATGCGTTCTTTAACCCTTTCGCTAATGAAACTGAAACTTCAGATGTTGCGGAATCATCAACAAGCAATTTGAATCCACCTAATCTGCATAACGTATATCAACATCAACCCTCCACACATCGTTGGACTAAAGACCATACTCTCGTGAACATTATTGGAAACCCGAATCAACCAGTCGTAACTAGACAACGCCTTCAGACAAATGGTGAACATTGCATTTATGCACTGACCGTTTGTCAATCTGAACCCAAAAACATTAAAGAAGCAATGACTTATGACAACTGGATTGAATCCATGCAAGAAGAACTGAATCAGTTTAAACGTCTTGAAGTATGGGAATTGGTTGAACGACCAACAGGGGTCTACGTCATTGGTCTCAAATGGATTTGGAAAAACAAGTTAGATGCTGAGGGTACGGTTATCAGAAATAAGTCACGTCTGGTGGCTAAGGGTTATAGACAAGAAGAGGGAATTGATTTCGAGGAATCATTCGCACCGGTTGCTAGACTTGAGGCTGTACGGATCTTTCTGTCATTCGCGGCTCACATGAACATCACGGTCTATCATATGGATGTCAAAACCGCTTTTCTGAATGGTAAACTGAAGGAAACAGTATATTTTAGTCAGCCAGAAGGATTTGTTGATCCAGAGTTCCCTAATCCCGTCTACAAACTGAACAAGGCTCTCTACGGTCTCAAACAAGCCCCTCGGGCGTGGTATGATGAGTTATCATCTTTTCTACTATCCCATAATTTTTTCAATGATCGGTCGACCCAACATTGTTTATACAGTATCACGGGGCACACATTTTAATCGTTCAAATTTATGTGGATGACATCATTTTTAGGTCAACCCATAAAAAGTACTCAAACGCTTTTTCAAAACTTATGAAAACACATTTTGAAATGTCAATGATGGGTGAACTTACGTTCTTCTTAGTACTTCAAGTTCATCAATCACCCCGTGGTATTTTTCTAAGTTAGTCCAAATATGCTCTTGAAATTTTAAACAAACATGGAATGCAAAGCTGTGATACCTATGCCACACCAATGGCACATACCAACAAACTGGACGCTGATTTTCATGGGAAATTGGTTGACCCTACCAAATACCGAAGTATTATTGGGTCTCTCATGTATCTAACAGTCAGTAGACCTGACATTGTATTCTCTGTATATCTTTGCTCCCGTTATCAGTCAAGACCAACTGAACGTCACCTCACTGAGGCTAAAAGAATCCTCCGATACATCAAGGGAACCATTAACTTGGGGATCTGGTATCCGAAGGATTCTGGTTTTGAACTAATAGCTTTTTCAGACGCTGATCACGCAGGCTGCTTAGATTCACAGAAAAGTACTTCAGGTGGTTTGCAATTCCTTGGTGATAAACTGGTGTCATGGTAATCGAAGAAACAGGATTGTACATCGGTGTCCTCAACAGAAGCAGAATATGTAGCCATGTCGGCGTGTTGTGCTCAAGTCATTTAGATGAGAACACAACTCAAGGACTATGGTTACGTATTTGACATAATCCCGGTGTACTGTGACAACCGAAGTGCTATTGCGATCTCGTGCAACACTGTTCAACACTCAAAGTCAAAGCACATCGATCTTCGATATCATTTCATCAAAGAGCATGTGGAAAAGGGTACCGTTGAATTATATTTTGTAGGTACTGAACACCAACTGGCGGATCTTCTCACCAAAGCCTTGGCTCCTGCTAGGTTTACTGATTTGATCCATCGGATTGGCACGAGGTGTTTGACTCCAGAGGAACTGGACAAAATTTTAACATAATCTTAAAACCAGTCAAACAACAAAACCTCTTTTGTAAATAAACTTTTCAGAAACAAAAATAGAAAAATATAAAATCTGATAAAATACAAAAATATTCTTCTATCTAAATTCTTTCAAACAGTGCAAGTACAAATCTTCCGTCAACACTTTGTTCCATCAAACCTTTCATTATTTTCCTGAATAAGTGTCGAGGGGGAGAATGTAAATAATTTTCAGTTTCATAAAACCTTGTACTTGCATGTTACCAAAAGATGTTGTTTCTTCAGTAATGGTGGTTACGTTTCTTGTTAAACACTCTCCTCGGACTCAAATTTGTAAAATTTCATCATTTCTAAAGTCGAGAGGGAGTGTCATCAAGTTTCTTTCCAACAATTTTGCTTTGCTAAACCAAAGTGGAAGTTATGGGTCTTGGTTGAAAATAGTTGAGGTGGAAGGGCCATTATTGTCAAAATTGAAAAATTATTTTTAACAAAAACCTTCCACCTAACTTATCTTACACATTTACTACTCACATTTAATTCTTCAACCTGCTCATCCACGCCTAATAATCAAAGTTCAAATCCGTGCTTCAAAATAGAAATTTATCACGAAATGGACGTCATCATGGAAATGTCAACGCACCAAATGAACTCACCATGGAAGACTTCTTCCCAACTGGTTTCAGCAAATCAATTGGAAAGAATAATCTCAGGGTCGATCTTGAGAACTTCACCTGCTCAGAATCATCATGCAGAGTTGTTGTGGATATCCTTAAAGTTCATCCCTACAGTAACATGCTTACCAACTCAGCAACTGTTCCTGAAATCTTCATCCATCAATTCTGGGAGACAATGGAAAGATTGATGGACAAAATGCTATCAAAGTGACTCTTAATCACAAGGAAGTCACTGTCACGGTTGTAAATCTTCAGACGATTCTTCTTCTGCCTACTATTCAGCCTGCTGACTATGTACCAATTCCGAATGAAGAGGCAATAATGCAATTCATGGTCGACATCGGCTACGATGAAGCTACAGGAGTCATTACCAAGCACTCCACAGTCGATCTGAAGAACATTCCTCAACCTTGGAGGACATTGTACATCATGATCGCTAAGTCTGTGTCTGGAAGAGACAGCGGTCATGAGCATCCTAAACTCATGCATCTGCAAACTTTCTGTGGAATGGTCAACAAACAGCACATTGACTATGCAAGCCTGATATGGGAAGATTTAATGTCACATCTCAAGAAGCCTGGGTCAAAGATTCCCTTTATCAGATATACGAAGTTGTTGATTCAAAATATTCTCGGGCAAAATCGGGACATCCCCATGAGAATAAACGACCCCATGAATCATTCCGTGTTGTATGAGCCTACATTAAACGTTGTCAGATTTAAGGACTCATCAACAAAGAAGCAAGGTGCAATGTTACTGGACTGCCTTCTCACTGACACTATCAAGAGTCTTCCGTCATATCTACGATATCAAGAAGCAGTGAGTACAGGTAAAGTCGGGTTTATGGATGAGAAGACTGCGGCTGTCCCTACCAAGAAGACTAGAAGGTCTGGAAGCACTGGTAGTACTGCAAGAGAAAAGTCCCATCTCAGGTCGCTCGTCCTAATCCCAAACCGGAACCTACTCTAAAGGACGGCGATTCTGAAGATACTGAGTCTAAAGAGGTGGTTTACTATTCCGAAACTGCTATAGATGATACAACCTCACCAAGGTCAGAAGATAAACCACCAAGTCCCAAATTAGACAAAGGGAAGACACCAGTGAATGAAGAAGAAGAAGATAGTGATGAAGATAAAGACCCAAAGGATGAACAACTGCAATACCACAAAACTCTTAAGCAGCTGAGGATTGAGCATGCTGCTAAGGAATTCAACCTTCAACAAACCAGAGGCCCTGGAGGTTCCAGTGGGGGAGCTCTCATCACACCAGTTCTTGATGCGGTTAATCAACCCGATAAGGGAACTGCTGCCCCCACTAAGGAATCTATAGAGCAACAGTAGCAAGAGTATGAGGTTCCGTTCGACTTTGAGGAAGAAGAACAGGAAAAGACTAAGAAGATTACAGATGAAGATGTGGAGAAAGCGGCTAAGGAAAAGGCTGAAGAAGAAGCTCGGGCTAAAGCTGATGAGGAAGAAAGGATTCGAATT
This sequence comes from Chrysanthemum seticuspe, assembly GCA_019973895.1. Lineage (NCBI taxonomy): Eukaryota > Viridiplantae > Streptophyta > Magnoliopsida > Asterales > Asteraceae > Chrysanthemum > Chrysanthemum seticuspe. Next base: position 280,006,511 of record BPTQ01000001.1, on the reverse strand, counting down.
GAAGCTGACAGTTTCATCTAAGACAATCCTGAACACAATCCTCAACAATCTTCTGAGCCACCTCAAGACCCATCCATAACTGAGTTATCATCTCACTCCTCACCACCACCATCTAAAGAAACAACCAGATCATCTTCCAAATCAGTCAAGAAACCCACTGACACATGAGCATCTCGTACCAAGACCAAGATCTATAAGGCTGTCAAGCAAGCAAGAAGAAGAAAAGTTGTCGACAAAAAGTTGAATCAGCTTGCTGACAGGGTCAACTTACTTGGTAATGAGATGAACAATTTCATGGAGGAAAGAGAACAAATCAAGCAATTCCTCAACAGAGACATAAAAGGAGAAATGGACAAGCAGATTGTTGACTACACACATCATTTCCTTCTTCAAACTGTCCTAGGTGTTACTAAAGAAATGTTTGCAAAACAACTTTACTCATATCTGAAGTCAATGGTCAGGCAAACAATTACAACAACACCAGTGGTTATGTAAACCCGACCAGTTCAGCCTCCTAATGTCACTGAAGCTGACTTGATTTCATAGTTGATAATGCAGATGTCTCCTTGATCTCCAACTTTCACTTCTGATGAATCAAAACTATTTGAGGCATTGCTTGCATATCAACTCAAGACAACTTGCAAGGAAGCAGCTGGTCAGGAAAAGCGACCAAGAGACGATGATGATGCAGACAAGGATCCAAAGGCTAAACGTCCAAAGAAAACAGGCATGTCCTCATCTATGCCTCCACCACCACCAAAGACCACCTCCACTACAAAAGCATCTCAGAAGACTTCTACATCTGATAAACCTCAGGACTCTGAGTCTCCACCACCATCGGAGAAAACTGGTGATCATTTCCAATACACCGGTGGTGACGACAAAGAAATTCCTGAGCCCCAGCAACAACCCTCATCTCCAACATCAACTAAGCAGCAACCAGGACCATCCTCAAAACCAAAGAAGAAGAGATCCAGCTCTGTCGTCTCCTGGTTAGATGAAGATGAAACAGAAGAATATGAATGGTTCAACAAGCTAGTTGATGCTACTCCTCGATTACCGGAAGGCCAAGAACCGATAGATGATCGTACTATGGAGCATGTGAAAATTATCCAGGACAAGTTTAAGGTCAAAAGGATGGTGAAAGGGGAGTTACGCCGAATCAAAAATGATGCATTTCATCTGCTAAAAGACAGCTCCGACAGTGCCACTGAAGTCGAATACCATCTCGACAACATTGCACGAGCTATGTCCAACAACATTGATTGACTCAACCCTGAATCGAACATTGACTTCACAAGACATGATAAGACTCCATACTACACAGACTGGACCAAACCACTACCAACCATTGGTCGACCAGATCAACCCAGGATTCCCTACCAATACTTCTTCAACAATGACCTAGAATTTCTGCAACACGGTAGCGAAGTCAGCAAGAAATACGCTACATCACTCACCTTTAACATCCCATCAGCTGTCTTCTCCAACAATGCTGCCATCGAAGAAGAAGCCGCCAGAATGTTCGTTGACAACGTGGTGGATTATAATCTTGATGCTTAGTATGGCATTCACCATTGGCCAGAAAGGAGAAGACTATACTACAGAAGCTGCCAAATTCAAAAGTCAAACAAAGAGGTGTTTAGTGACAAAAGGATCATTGCTATAATGAATGTCACTCTGGCTTCAAAGTGGGATTACTCATTCTTGCAGGAGATAAAAGTCAAACGCCAAGACGAGCAAGAATATGACTTTACTGAAGCTGATTTTTTGAGGTTGTCGCTCAACGACATCGAAGACATGTATCTGGCTAAGGTACAAGGTCGGATGAGACAATTCTCCACCAACATTCTGCTCCAGTACATCACGTCATTGTTGATATTCATTAGAAGTAGAAATCCAGGAAAGTGTTGAAGATCTTCAACTTGCTGTGGAATCTTACCAGAAACAAGTCAACCTCACAAAACGTTACTACACTTTTCTGACATCAACCAACTATCTCAGTACACCATTCTTAAGAAACCGATGTTTGGAGTTGTTTACCACAGTGAACTTCACAACAACTGTTTCATTGCGTACAACGAGGTTTACAAGTTTTGCGATCACACTTTGAAGTTGGTTCATGATGGGCTAGCGTATCGGTTGAAGGACATACAACAAGGAATTGGGTCAAAGAAGCGTTGGAATTCTAAGGAAAGGAGGGATGCTAGGAAGATAATCACAAGGATAGATGAAAGGCTATTTCATCGGGATCAGATGCGGAGGCTAGAGAGCTTTGTGGGTGGAAGAGAGAGTTTCTCGCTTACGGGTTATCAACGTCAAGAGAGAACTCCTGGTCTTATTGAAGGATTGACTGGTACTCTTTAAAAAAATTCTTGATTGACATTTGGATTCTATGATTTGTACATTGACAATGGCTTGTGCACACATAACAGTGTACAACCCGTACTTGTAATGAAAAGACCCTGTGGTACGCATCAGTGCCACAATCCTTATCAAAGGAGCAAAGCTTTAATCATTTTCAAAGTTTTGCTCAAAAGAACAAGTACTTCCCTTTATGTTTTCAAAACCTCAAAAGTTAATATTTCTTGTTGAGGGGGAGTATTTGCTAAAAAAACTTTGTTCACAAAACGTTCTTCGCGGAAATCTTCCCACAAAACTCGAAATGGTCATATTCGATATCAAAAATTTCATAAAAAATAACACATATATGCCATTTTTGAGGGGGAGAAAAATTGTGTGATACAAATATGTTGTAAATATGATTGAATCATCGTGTGCTAAGACTTAACCCATGAATTGACGAGATATGAACTGTCATACATCAAAAATATTTGTCTTCCAAGTTATCCGAGTAGATCGTACCTATTCGAGAAACTCTTGATAGACATGAACCTTGACGGGTTTGACAACCTTTCGAGGTTTGTTCACATCTTCAAGGTATTTATTAGAGCTAGTTGTCACCTTAAAGCTAACAATGTATCTCTTTAACTATGCAACGTAACCGTGTCTCGCGGGAAATTGTCTATCTTGAGTCGATCAATTCAAAAGTGTGCGCTCTACCCTCACCGTGCAGATTTCTGTCAAAACACTTAAGCACGTGTGGAGGGGGAGTATTTCTGAAAATACAAAACTCTCGAAGTGTTATAAAATGTTTTCACTCATAAACACTTTGAGAGATTTTTCAAGAAAATTGTTTTATGGCAACGTAGGATAGTCATGGAGTTATAAGGTGACTAAGGTTAGGAATAACCGTCCTATGATCCGCCAGAGCCGGAGGGATCTACCCAAGGACACTACCAATAGTTAGAATTTAGAAGTCCTTAAGTATGATAATAAAAAGGAGAAAATGAGAATCGGAGAAAGAATGAGTTGAAGAATTAAAAAGAAAAGTAAAGAAAAGGGTGAAAAGAAATAGCCCTCCAAATTATTCAACTTAGGGCAGACACCGGGTTCAATACATATGCTGGTGGTTGTCAGTAGATGACACCGGTATTGAAGTCAAAGTCGCCATGGACCCAATGACGCATGCACTAAACCTTCTTAGCCACTCAAGTTTCTCTCAACAGAAGCTTGTTTCATTCTCACAGGGAACCCTACTTAAACTATCGGCTTTCTCTTAGAGACTACTGGTATTGAAGAAGGAGACCCTCTCCCTAGTCTCCGCTCAGAAAAACCAAAGCGCACTATTGAGTCTAGAGCCACGAGATTCACCAAAAGATCTCTTAGGAACACTTGACATTTCATCACTTGTCGTTCAACATTAAGGACGCAAGTGATACAATTCTAGAGTCCTACACAGATCTTAGCAATCTGTCAAGAACATTTATGAGGGGTTCACATATGTGATCCTCAGTGATTGAATGGAAACTCCTGCCAGGGTCAACATCTAACAGCCCTGACAGCAAGTCACTTCTGTAACCACCGGTAAATTTCACCTCGTATTAAACTAATATAATATTCCAACGAAAGAATACATGTCCATTTTCTATGTCCAATTTTTTTTTTAAGAAACAATACTCTTTTATTTGATCACAAAAACTAGCCAATGTGATGAGCTCACATCTTTAATAAACATAAACATCTTTATATGTAAAACAATAAAGGTTTTCAACTTTTATTTACCACTTTACGTTATTTCGTTAACATACTTATTAAAATTTCGAACTAAAGGTTAGCCATTTATTAGAGTTTTCACGAAGCCCTAATTTATTTTAGCTATGATTTTACACAACTAAATCATAATTCCTAAAGTACAACATTTTATACCTAGAGTACAAGTCATTAAAGCACGGAACCTAGCTACACTTTAATTCCGTTACAAGCCCTAATATATAACTCTATGATTTTATGTACATGATATATTTTCAAAATACTAATGTACAAGTCTTTCAAGCATAAGTACAAGTCCTTAATGCATAGAGTTTAATGTTTACATAAAATCACATTATAAACCTCAATGTACCTACCTTAAAGCACATGATACAAACCTATATTGCACAAGCCCTTAAAATTGACTTTCCTAAATTTTAAAACCTAATGTACAACTCTCTAATGCTTGTGGTACAAGTATCCTACGCATAAAGGTTACTTATTTAATATACATAAGCTACACTAACCTAAAATTCATTATAAACTTTAGTGTATTTAATTTTAAACACATTGTACAAACCTTGCAAGCACAAGTCTTAAAAATATGTTTTATTTGTAGTAAGTACAATAAAACAATGCTAATGTACAAATAATAAAGCACCCAACTTAAGTCATTACTTTTATTATTTACATGTAAACTAACCTAAAATATATTTTACCTAAAGTAAATTAGAAACTTAACTATGTAAATACCATTTACACAATAGGTATAACAATGCAAGCCCTAAGTACTACCCTTAATGCCTAACCCCCCCCCCCCCCCCATTTACCATGGTTAAAAATGAACTAAACATTTACCATATACTACATGTAATTACCTTAACCACAATTAGTTCCTTGCACCATAGATGAACACATCACCTTGTCCCCTAGATTTTCCACCCTTGTGGCTAGGAAATTGAACAAGTATGCGCCTAGGTGTTCTCTTCCTAACCCATTCGATTTAAATGGAGGAAAACAAGTAAATGTGTTCTTTGTAAAAACCATTTGAATCAACTACCTAAAGTATGAACATAAATTAGACACATCATCCCTCCTCTTCTACCCTTGGTTAAAAATGGAGATACATGGCGTCTTTTGAACCATTCGAACCAAAAACCTAATGTATGGACATCTTATAAACACCATGTTCCATGTTCTCTTGAACAAGTGTTCCTATATGTAGCCATACAAATCCTAATCCTCCACCCTATATAAATCGACCCATACATTCCCATTTTATCTCATCACCATTTGAAACACACAAACACTCTCACACACACATACTTACTGATTTCTAAGTCTAAGAGAAGGAAGAAGGAAGGGTACATTTGAGCCTGGGAGGAGGGAAAGAGTCTTGTTCCATTTGAAAGCCAATCTAGTTCTAGTCGAATCTCAAGTTTGTAAGTCTATTAAACTCATTCTATTTTGTTTTAACTTTTAATATCAATCGCATAATGTTAAAAATGATTTTATAAGGAAAACGTAGCAATCTGAATCACTTAAAACGAGTACACGAGTCAAAAGTTATGGTCTAAAGAAGTTGCCAAAAATCTGTCCGAAACTTTCTGTGGACAGAACACTCGGGCACGCGAAACGAGGCATTTCTGGTCCGTTTCATGAAAAAGTTAAAACACGAAAGTTGTCCGGAACGACGTTTTCTTCAAAAGCTCGGGAGCACGGGTCTAGAAAACGCATAACGAAGCCAAAATTTAGTAAAAATTCCAACAGCTATTATGTATAAGTTACAAAAACAGCCCAACACCCCCCCTACTTGCGCCCTATTTATTTACATCATGTCAAAGGAATTAAGAACAACCGAAGTACCGTTGTAAACACCACCCAGGACACTCTAGAACGCCCCCATAAACCGGTTGAGAAGCCTAGTCGTCATGCTTAAAAACAGCTCTTCATTATGGCCAAACGTCATAAACACCAAAAAGCTTTTTACAACAAATATGTGGGAAAACATGGGATTTTTGATAAATTTGATTAGGAATTATCATGAAAACATTAGATATGGGTAAAACAGTATTTCACAAGGTCGCATGCAAAAGATATAGAGTTTTATGGTTTAAAAACGAAAATTGCAATTTGGCAAGAATAGCCTAAGTAGCCCTTTTCCGTTGTTAATATTTTGCTAATTAAAGGGTTTCAAAGAATGAGGTTTACACCGTCTTAAAGGGCTTGCTGCAAAGTTTTTAACGCCTCAATAACGTCTTTAGAAGAACTTATAGTCTATTTTATAATTAACCACAAAGAGGGTGACTCACGGACATTTTCATAAAAATGCCTTGTGTACACTTTTCAAAAATTGAGTCGTGGGAGTTATAGGATGATGGGAAATGACTTAAAAAGAGTTAATAAACATATTACAACATCTCTAGGTGACCCCGTAAAGGTTAATGGGTTAAAACTGAAATTTTCATAAAACTCGTCGTGGCCAAGTAGCCATGTTCGTGGACTTGTATCTTTCTAATCAAAGAGAACTAGGACATGAGAATTATACCATTTAGAAGTGCTTAGAGCAAAGTGTTTGAAGGGTCAAATGCGCTGTAGAAACCCTAGCTGGTCTTGTGTAAAATCTGCCCTCTTTTAGCCCCGTTATCGCCCAAAAACAACAAAAAGCACATAAACCCCCTACTTTGGAAAATCATTGTGACAAAACCGTAAGAGCTTAAGACCTCTAGTTTGAACTGTTAGAAAGACCACCGGACAAACTCTTGAAAGGATCAAGAACATAGTAAAAACCTTTTAAGGCCTTGCTTTTATTCACCCGCACTTTTGTCCATTTATGCCGAAAACAAGTGAATTTTTTTCTTATAAAATTTCAAGTATAAAGATTGTAAATTTTGAAAGGTAAGGTTATTCTTGGACTAAAAATGTAATTTATTCAAAGTTAATTATACAAGGGCTGATTTTGTCAATAACTCATAGTTGTGGGTATGAAGTGTCATTTTTGAAAGTACGAGGGTAAAAACCGTAAATATTTAAGGTTGTAAATTATAGCACTTTGGAAACATAAAATATTTAACAACTTGAGTTTCGATAAATTAATATCCATCATCCGAGCCATAAAAATAAGAAAGATAAGTATTGTTAATTTTTGAAGAGACTTCATGTTACCTAACTATCGATAAAGCATCGTTATCACATAAACTTGAACTCGAATACTAAAAACATGACATACTAACTCAGGTCACGAGTCAGAGTAGTTTATTCACATTACTTAATTTGTTTTCCATCCAGACTACTGTAACATCGAGGTGAGTCATAGCCACTCTTTTCCTTATTTTGAATGTTTTGGGGGAGATACATGCTCAATTACTTTCGTTTACATTCATAAGTACTCTACAACTTTTTTATATTACTGTGAGTCATAGCCCCTCTTTTCCTTATTTTGAACGTTTTGGGGGAGATACATGCTCAAATATTGCTTGATATTTTTTTACATTTATTTTAAACTCTTACGAATTACTGTGAGTTTATGACCCCTACTTTTACTTGCTTTTAAACTGTTTTGGGGGAGATACATGCTTAACTACTCATTTTTACTTTTACAAGTACTCTAAAGCTTTTACATACTACTATGAGTTCATAATCACACTTTATACGATTTGCTACAAACCTGAACACACGTACTATCTGTATGCTATCCTAATTGTTATTGCTTAAGTTACTTACTATTGCCACTGAAAGTCCCTCATATCATGAACCATTAATCACTTGCGAGTGAACGCGAATATAGTGAATAGATCTATTGGCAGTTGACGCCCCATTTGTGTTAGCCGGATAAGTAACCAAATGCACTTTATTTGATAATACTAGGAGAATGGCAAACTCCTACCAGGGGGCATTGTTGCTCACATCATTATTATGATGTTTGTAACTTACGTCATTATTACGACACGTTCGTGTTAAGGTTTGCGTTCATGAGACTTAAGGCAATATATACTATGTTGCAATGATACAAATGCTGCAACTACTGAATTTATGGGTGCAACAACGTGGCCCAACCTTGAAACTCGTGTTCAACTGATTTCTAAACAAACGAACTATGGGTGTATAACAACGTAACCCACCACTTATTTCATTGATATTGGTATTTGTTATAATAATTGCTCAAACTCGAAACTATTGAACACAACTGTTTTAATCATAAACTCTATGAACTCACCAACCTTTTTGTTGACACTTTTTAGCATGTTTATCTCAGGTTCATAATTTACGAGGATGGCACGGAAGGGCACGGATACTCAAGAAGGCTATATTATCATTCGAAAACTTATTTAATAAACTGTAAAACCACTGGGACCTCATTTTGTAAACTCTGATATTTATATAAATCGAATGATAAATCTTTTAAAACGACACAATTAGAGTTCGTTTTCTATTATTATAACTGTTGAGCCATGAAGTAACACCCAGCTTGAATTCCGCTGCGTATCACAAAATTGGGGGTGTTACAACTTCGGTAACTCCTTGTGGGTTACGCTTAGTGTTGTCTCAAACAGTCTACAGTCATGAGGTGATGCTTCGGTGTACCTCAGCGACTCACCTGAACTGTAGGTGTACTTCGGAACATCGTGTTATACTACTTGAGGGACTCCAGTTCAGGAACAGCCTTTGCTAGAATTAGAGATGTGTTTTCACACTATGTTGTTAACACGCTCGAAGTTCGAACTTGTAAGTGCTGGAAATCCCGCTAAGGAGATTCCTTTCAAGAATCGAGTCCTGAAGATGTGGGTCATTACTTGAACTTATTCAATGTAATGCCAAATGTCCCTTATGGGATTTGGACGGCTGATTCGCCCGACCAAGGTGAATGGAATCAAGACATTCATCAGAAGAACAATCGTAGTGGTCAATTCTCTAAGAAACGACCACAGTGATTGATTGGTGTTTATCACTAACCCATTCTTATGTTTTCTTCTTATGGATGCTCCTGGGAGATGATCGTGCTGACTCTCAACATGCTCATACCAACAACAACACAAATTGAAGTTCTCTCAAAAGGCAACACAAAAGTCAAAATGATTTTTCTTCAAAGCCAAAGAATCTACAAAGTTTAAAGAGAACTAGATCATAACTGATATCCAACGTCAAAGAGCGTGTGAGCATGTTGGAGAAAGACGTGGAGACACCTGAGCAACGAAGCGGACCTGATGCAGACTTCAACAACATAACATCACCATATCCACACCAGAACAAAGAACAAAGAACAAAGAACAAAGATAAAGAAGACGTTAAAACTGAAAGCTTCAAAAGAAACAAGATCCTCATTTACTTACTAACACTTAGGGGGAGATTGTTGGAATCACTCCTAACTTGTATTTCAAGTGTTAGTAATTAATATGTAATAGGTTGCTTAAACTAGGCTTTTATGTTAGTTATTAATGGCAAGACTTATGTAGAAAGCCCATAAGCCTTGATCCAAGCCCAATAATGAAGGAAGGGACTAGACATATTGCCCTAGTTCCCTTCCCTATAAATACTACATGTAAACCTTCCTTTGAAGGTTGGTTGTTCATTTCTGATACGCTTACGCAGCACGTTCGGGGTCAAAGGAACTTTCTTTTCGTCGAGCAAGTTTTTCAACACCCTAGGCAGTGAACCTAATCGTTGTAGTGTAGTATTAGGGTAAGCCACGGGTATTGATATCGTTCTCTAGGGGAATAGGAATGCCAGTGAGAAGTTACTACGCTAAGGTTGAGATTGAGGAAGATTATTTTTTATCTTTTTTTCTATTTTTTAGGAAATTGAAAGGTACGAATCTCGGGTATTGGATTTGGGGGGTTGGTATTTCTACCGATTACTCTACTATTATCTAATTATCTAAACTAAGGTGGTGGTAGTCTATGTCTAATTAATGTGTGCTCGTATGATAGTTTAAAGATGTGTTTACTTAGGTTTTACTACTCCTTAATTATCTCCTATTGATGGTTGAGTTGTCACGTCTTATTCTTAGTTGCGTTGTGTGTCTAAAGTTGTAGGGTATGCGTTTCTCCCTAACTCTTTAAACTTACCAAAGGGTCTCGTCTACAAAACCCACTAGGGATAATAAACTCTTACTCTAAGGCACTCTTTGGATGGTTTAGCTTACAACTACTCAGGTAATTATATTCTAAGGTTCACAAAGATGAATCAAGCATTAAGTACACAACGAATGACCTATCGCATTACTAGATCAATAATCAACTAAGATAAGAAACAACCAATCATTATTTAATAATTAAATTTCATATTCCCTAAGCAAACACACAAATAAATTAGCCGGTCATGGAGAACATGCAAGCATACACACAAATAATCAAAGACATAATTGAATTGATGAAGTAAATACTTATCTTGATGTAAGATAGGGTTTAGAACCCTAAAATACTGTACAAGACACCCTTGGTTCGGTTTTAGGTTTTCACTCCAAAAAGACTCTCCTAAAACTGAAAAATTCGGATTCTATATATAATATTACATATGCGACGGCGTCACCTTATGTTTTGTGACGCCGTCGTGTCGCCGTCATTAGGGTTTCGTCTTGGCCACGTTAACCTTGCGACGGCGTCACCTTATGTCTGTGACGCCGTCCTCTTCAGCTTCTGACGTCGTCTGGGTTGCATCTAGGCCGTCTGAGTAGCAACGGCCTACTCTTTTAAAGCCCGACGTCGTCACTTGAAAATAGGGTTTTTGGCTACTGTATCGTCACAAAAATCCTCCGACGGCGTCGCAATTAACACCTGACGCCGTCGCCTTCTGTTTTCAGCAGCTTTGAGTGTCTCGATTCTGACTTTGGCCATTTTCTTCGTATATTCGCGCCTTTTCGTCCAAATAAGTGCCATTCCAGCATTTTGCCTTCAAGAGACCTAAAAAGTGAAAAGGAATGATATTAAGCAATAACGGATACAAAAGTGATCAAATAAGGACTTAAACGACCCCTCAAAATGGTACCTTTTAAAACCTTATCAAATATCCCTACACTTGTTATTTGCTTGTCCTCAAGCAAATGTGCTTTTAGCCAATTAATTTATAAGTTAGGGGTCATGAAGCATTGATTTAAAATGGTCCACAACACATATAAGCCCCGCAAAAGTCATAACAAGCACGGAAATTACATACTAGCACCTCACATGGGGTGTTTGGATACTCACATCTCTCTCGGGTGTATATATGAAATATAACAAATAGGAAATGGAAGATAAACACTCATTAACCGGTCCTAGTACATAGATTACCATAGGCTTGAGAATAGATCAAACCTCCATCGCTTTGGCGTAAGCACCTAGGAAAGACTATCAAAGAGGTCTTTTAAAGGGTTGTAATGTTAGGCTTACGGTAGGGATACAAGGGTTTGGTGGAATAGGCTATTTAGTGGTGGCAAGTAAAAAATCTCTATGTTAAATGCATACGAAGAATGGTGTTGCTAAGCCAAGACTCGACACTCTAAAACTCTAGGTAACGGAAATAAACAAACATAAATTTAAAGGATAGATGTAGGATGGTAGCCCGTATTTTTTTTTTTTTTTTTTTTTATACACTTTTACTCTACCATCCTCTACAGTAACATCAAAATGATAGGGATTTATAGGCACATCCCTACACTTGAGTTTTTATTACTCTAACTCTAATTTGACCCGAATTGAAAAGATCAAAACACTTGGGGTACATTATTACACAAACAAAGGGAATTTGAATTTAACGTTCCCTTCCCGTCATTTCATAAACTTTAACTTTTCCCATGAATCCCAATCATCCCAAAACTGTATACAAAGGATATGACTCGACTTAGCAACTCATGCAAGCAACCAGATAATTGAACTAAGGGTTTGGGGTGATAACAAACATTTACACTAAAAGTGAGTGCATAAGGGGTAGGCTAAGGCGATTTGGGTGTATATTTGGGGGTGGGGTGTAAACAATGCTCTTCATTGATATTCCAGAAAAACCGAAACATCACGAGAACCGCGAAAAGGATAGGCTCTGAGGGGTTAACTAGGGGTATCGTGTACTAAAGATGAGTACAACGCAAAGGGTGTGGGGGAATTACTCAACCGATGTGGAAGAAGTAATTATATTACGGGTATCAAACAAGGGTTATCCTAATGCCTCTTATCATTTAGTTATTCCTAACTACACAAGTGTAGTCTCACTTGCGATCTCGGAATGCATCACAAAACAAGTTCTAAAATCTAATATACTACCGGTTCACACTCTAAGCATTGAAGATGAATGATTTTAATTCCTACTAATCTAAGGGCGATCCTCACATTTTGGGTGGAATTTGGGTGGTAAAGGGTTTTGTGCTAGTCATATAACTTCCTATCCGTGAGACGCTTTTGTTAAGACTAATGGCCCACTCCTATATGTCATGAAAAATTTTAAATTTGGTGCCAAAATTACCCTAACCGACATTTTCTCATGGTTTATTACACAAATACAATTGGACAAAGCAAATAATCAAGGATAAGCATAGTTTCAAAGTTCCTGTTTTATTTTCCCTCCCTACACTTAAACTGAACATTGTCCCCAATGTTCCCCGAAAGTATCAAAGTTATGATAATGGAAGGTAATTAAAAACGAAAGAAACTAGTACTCCCCTGATTAGCTCCGGTAGGATCCGTGTGTGAAGTAGTGGTTAAATTCTTTCCAAGAAGAATTTATGCGTGAAAAGCTCCTCAATCTTGTGTAACTTCTTCTTGAAAAATTAAACCTGCACACTTGAAGAAAACAAACGAAACCTTCGCGTAAAATCGGCGGTAATAATATATATAAGACTCGATTTAAACTAGGATATAATGCTTGTGGAATGGATGTTTATAGAATTTCCAAGAAAATTAAGACCTGGAAAATTCCAAAAATTTATAAGTAGCTCAGAAAACGAGAAAAAGTGATCTGATATTTTGACTCCTTCCTGACGCCGTCAGGTTGCAATCCTGACGCCGTCAGGTTATCCTGACAAAAACTGTTCTGCGATTTTCTGAAAATAATTCTGGAAAATTTACATCTTTAGAATATGGAAAAATTTCTGCAAAAACATCCATTATGACTCGATACAAGCATTTGACTCGAACAAACAAACATATATATATCTTTTGGTTAATTGTTATTCTCATGTTTACGTTTCTTTTGAAAATGTGTGTAATCCTCCCTACACTTATCCCTTATGTAAAATACCTTTATATGCAATTAAGACAAGGTTAAAAACAAAATAAAGTATTTTTACAAATTTAAACATGAGGATAAACAATTAATAAAAGATATATGACACTAACAAGCAAAAAATTAAGCATGGGTTGCCTCCCACGAAGCGCTTTTCTTTATTTAAAAGTCTTGTAGCTAGACTCGTAGTCGTACTCCTACGTTTTCTCATTACCGCCCTCTTGACGGTCTCTACCGGGGGATTCCATGTTGTAGAAGTGTCCTATGATGCACCTCTCTAAGAGTTCATCCTCTCCCCAATCGGTCCTATATTTCGATCCTAAGTTCAAACAATCCTTATAGAACTCTAAAATCTTAGCCATAACATAATCTACTCCCTTTTCCCTATCCTTATCATTCCTAAAATAGACCGACAGCTTAAGTTCCTTTTCATCATTAGAGAGTGACGAAAACTTCTCAATCTTAAACGGCATTTGGTAAGCTATGTCGTCGTTCTCATCCTTGAATCGCACTACTCCTAACGAGGGGTCATAGGTCATCCCGGTGCTTTCTATGAAAGGTTTTCCTAGAATAACGTGGGACAAGCTAGAGTTTATGGTCGTGCTAATATCATCCACAATTATGAAGTCCGTAGGGAACGTGAAACTACCTACATAGACGGGCAATCCCTTAACTCTACCAAGAAAATTGCACTTATCCCTAGGATTATCAGGGTCTTGCCTAGTTGGGATAGGCTTCTTCATTATCTAACTGTAGTAGGTGCTGGTCATTATGTTGATTGGGGATTTACGATCAATGTAGGCCTTTGCCACAAAAAGGTGTCCTATGCAACATGGTATGTTAAGATTCCAAGGGTTCCCAAACTTGATTCTAGGGCTTTTCCTAACATACATGTGACGGAGGTCACGCACTAAGTGAGGGTGGCGAGATAGTTCTTCTTCCGTAGGAAATTTGTTGAAATAGTCAATGTCTACTTCATCTACTTCCTCGGGTGTCTCATTATTCACAAGCGTATGGTCCTCTTCGTCATCGGTGCTATCAGGTTTCACTAAGGCGATGGTACTGACGAATTGAACGTGCTTAGTTAGCTAGCTTGGATCCTTAATCTCTATACCTGAAGGTTCGGAAGTTGAGATAGCACTAACCTTCCTATCACTATTGGCTATGGCTTTCAAAAGGTTGTCTATCTTCCTATCCATCTCAGCTTGTTGATGGTTAAAGTGGTCTGAGAGCTTAGCCATTTGGGTTTCTTGGGATGCAACTAGGTTTTGCAACATCCCTTTGATGTTTTGTTGGTTAGGACCGTTAGGTGGGGGCCATGAGAAATCATTAGAGGTGAATTCTTTGGTTTGTCCCTAGTAGAAGTCGGGCTTGCTTTTCCATGCCTCACAGGTTTCATTGAAATTCCTAGGTCCGGGTGTTGTAGGGAATCTTCCTCCCACTCTATTAATACGCGAGGATGCGTAGTCAACGGAAGCGTGTTCGGGGGATCGGGTGCTAGTGCGCGTGCTATGAGGATCACAAAATGGCTTGCACGAGGAAGAAACTTTGTTCACATGATATGAAGACTTAGGATTTTCGTAGGAACTCATGAGGAATTTAACTTGATCTTCAAGTTCGATCATCCTACGGTCGGAAGGTTGTGAGTTGATGGAAGCCAAGGAGATTGCCTTGACGGTTTTAGGTAGCTCACGGGGGTCATCCCAACTCTCGTTGTCGTAGAGGGCAAGGTCCTCTATTATACCCCATGATTCTTCCGCGGTGAGATCACTAAGTTTTCCACCGGCCGCTTGGTCAATGGATCGCTTAGTGGGGAAGTTGACATGATCATAAAAGATTTGGATTTGGAGCCAAAGATCAATGCCGTGATGAGGGACTTTATGAAGTAAGTCCTTGAATCGGGTCCATGCTTCGTAGAGAGATTCACCTTGACGTTGTTGGAACATCAAGATGTCATTCCTAAGCTTAGTGGTTCTCCCCGGTGGGAAAAATTGAGCAAGGAAGCGAGAGGTAAGATCATCCCAACTTGAGATGGAGCCGGCGGGAAGTCGCTCAAGCCAATTACTAGCTTGGTCCCGTAGAGAGAATTGGAAGAGACACAGGCGCGTGGTCTCCCGAGTAGTAGCATCAAGGTCGATTGAATCGACAATTTTGAGGAAATCCCTCAGATGCTGATTTGGATCTTCGGAACGAAGTCCATGGAATGCACATCCGTTTTGCACCAACCGGATGGTGTCGGATCGCACGGCCGTAGTTTGGGCTTGGTCGGGAAGCTCAATGGTGTTCCTATAGCCTAGATGGCTTGGTCTTGAGTATTCACCAAGAGTACGGGTGATGAGTGTCTAAATACTCATCATTTTTGTTCCTTCTACACTGCAAAAACAGTCAAAAACACTTTGAAAATTCTCAAAAAGACAGAGAAAATATTTAGACTATATTTTATGCAATAATTGTCATAATCTAGTCCCTGGTTATTCAAAACATGTAATTTTTCATAAAATGCCCTCAGGGATTTTTCAAGTTGTCAAAATTACCCTTATAAAGTTCAGTTTTGCAAAATGGCAGCTTTAGTCCTTGAAGTTTCAAAGATTGACAGAAATTACCCCGGGACATTTTTAATTTGAAAATTATTATTTTTGGTCCTTGGGTAAGTTAAACTTGTCAAAATTGGTCCTTATAATAAACTTTGCAAAATTACATTTTTGGTCCCTCAAGAATTGGTGAATTACAAAAATGGTCCTTGTTATTAATACCAAATCCAAACCAGCCTTGAACCCCTGTCAAAATACCCTGTGAACCCCCCCCCCTAATTGAACCCTTTGTCTAATAATAAAACCCCGGTCAAAGCCAGTCAAACCCCCTCACCCTTTTCCCTCCTTCCTTCTTCACCAACTCTGCAACACCACCTGCAACACTCCATCTCCCATCATCACCCATACTTTATTCCCCCTCCAAAACACCCCAAGCCAAAAGCATTTAATGCTCCTTCTTCCCTCCAAGTTATCAGACCTGTTGCAATTCTTTTTGGCGCCAAAAACACAAATCAAGGGCTGAGATTAATTGGACCAATCCAAAGGCTAAAGAATGTTCAGAGCACCTTTTTGAGAGCTATATAGAAGAAAGAAGACTGAAGAAAAAGTGGTCCCAGTTTTTAAACCATTTTCGTAGTGTAATTTAAATTGTGCTTTAAGTTTTATGTAAAACATTTTCTGGGTTTTATTATTTATGAATTGTATAAGTTAATTCAGTTATAATTCAAGTGTTTTTGTTAAGAAATTCCAAGTTTACAGCCTTAATTCATTTTCCCGCCAAATTTGTTCATTGTCAATTTTTACGTTTTAATCTGTTACAATGGTTCAAATAAGCTTCTTCAAGCTTATTCAAGCTTATTTAAGTGAATTAAAGCAGTTTCCTGTCTGTTTGCAATTTTCTAAAAAAAAGTCAACAAAAGTCGAACCTGGTCAAACTGTAGTATTATACTCATTTGGTTCTGGATTGATGATATAAGCTTGGATATGGGTTAATTAATTGGGGTTGATAATAGTTCTTGTACTGTTTCATTGATCTCATGAGCTTGCCACATTGACAGGATTTTGTAAGTGCTCTGTACATTTCTGTTTCAGTTCTGTCTTAATGCATAATCTGCACAATCGTGATTAGTTAGATTAGGTGTTAGTTTGTTGGATAAATTGCTTCATTTAGGTGTTATAATCAGATTTGGTTGATAGAATAGATTATACTTGAGGATTAGTAATAAGTAGCTTGAATATCTGTCCATTAAGGAGTGTTTGGTTCAATGTGTTAGTCTGAGCTAGAGGTTAGTGTAGCATTTAAGTTTAATTGCTATAAGTTCATTTAGGTTTGCTATAGTTACCTAGCTCATCAGTTTACATCTGCTGTCACTCTATAGTCAAAATCATGGTTTAGTTAGAATTTGTTGCATATCAATTAGTGTAAAACTTGATTTGCTTTGCATATAGGATAGAAAATATATAGATTAGCTTAGCTAGTTCATTTTGCATCTAAAAACATCATTTACAGTAAATTACGAGTGATCAAATCTAGATAAAGTCAAAATACCAAATCTGTCTTCAAAAGTCAATTCATGAAATCATGTTTTTACAAAACTTTGCGGAATTTTCATTTGCTCATTTCTGCTCCAAATATGTTGAAATTTTGGGATAATTAAGTTTAGTTGGTGAAGTTTTCAAATATCATTTTTGTGGAATTTTATGAATTTCCTATAAGCACTAAATAAGCTGTCCAAACAGGGCAGTTTTGCCCTGCTTCTGTCCAAGAAAAAAAGAAGTGAAAAAGTGATTTTTGCAAAACTTTGTGGAATTTTCACAGATTCATTTTTTGTTCAAATCAGCTGAAATTTTGGATACATGCACTCTGGTTGGTTGTCTACTCATAGGACATTTTTGCTTATTTTTGTGATTTTTCTAGATAGCTTAATATAGTGCTTAAAGTAGGTGCTATTAGGACGTTTGGCATGTTTAGACTCGAAAACTGGTCTCGAGCTTTTTTTCTGTAGCTTGTGCTTTTTAGGTCCCAATCAGTTGCATTAGCTCGTTTTAGGTTAGATTTAGGCTGTAGTAGCTTATGGTAGCTTTTGGATAGCTTATAGCTTATTTATGTGCTTATTCAAACTGCTTATTTGCCCAATTCAGCTTATTAGTGGGCTTATTTAACTTTTTATATTTTTCCCAGGCTTAGTATAATATTTTAGATTTCCCATAAAATTTCCAGATTTTTCCTAGCTCATTTAGTCCTTTTCTTATTTAATATTAATTTTTAAGTATTTTTAAATCATTTTTAATTAATAATAAATAGATAAAAAGTGTAATAAATATATTTTCAGTTTTAAAATAAGTTTTATAATATTTTAGATTTTTCTAAGTCATAATTTCACTTTTCTAGCCTTATTTCATATTTTCTTATATTTTAGGATATTATTAAATAGTTAAAAATAGTTTTTAATTAATAATAATTAAATAAATAGTCATAATGTTGGAATCACTCCTAAACAGTATTTCAAGTATTTATATTTCATATGTAATAGGTAGCTTTATTATGGCCTTTATGTTTGTTTAAGGTCTAGCTTATGTAGAAGGCCCATAAGCTTAGGCCCAAGCCCATATAAGAAAGGATGGGAACTAGGAGTGTTGCCCTAGCTTCCCTCCTATAAATACTCTTGTAAACCCTCACTTGAGGGTTGGTTGTTCAAGTTTTTCTTTCACATACATCTTACGCCTAAACCGTCTTTAGTATATCGTGTGTGTGTGTGCTTGTTTACTTGTTCAATCGCCTTATCTCTTTCTCTATAACTTGTGTTTGTAAATCTAGTGACCTAACAGTGGTATCAATCGCCTACTAGTTGGGTGAATCGTGTTTGTTTTTGAAGTGGGTTTCGGTCCTACGCCTAAACGCACCTTGATACTTTGGTTCGCTTAAAAACATCTTTTTTACCTTTTTGAATCCAAGATTCTTGTCCTTTCAATGTCTTAAGGTGTTAAAATACGTGTTTTTGGCAAAAAGTTTCAAACTTTATGCGTGGATAGTTGTTTTTGAACGTGTTTTTGTTCTTGGGTGTCGTACTATGCGTAACCCGTTTAGCCATTTTGGTACATCAAGTTTCACACTTTTGTGTTCTTTTGGTACTATTGAAGCTATTCCATAACAAAAATCTGGTTTAGAAACACATTTGGGCAAAATCAAACTTACGAGTAATCCTACGCGTATTGAAACCCTAAAATTACGCGTAAGATTATCCTTGGGTTGATCTTCATTTTCGTGGTTTACTCCGTGTTTTCTTACTTGGATAAGTCTGAAAATACGTCGACTTTGGATATCTTTTGCACTGTGATAGTGTAAAAGATCATTTGGGAAAAAACCCTAAACTTACGCATAAGCATAAGCTTACGCGTAGAATCCTACGCATAAGATTCACTTTACGCGTAAACTTAGGTCTACGCATAAGGTAATCCTACGCCTAACTTTCTACGCCTAACTTTTATCTACGCATAACTTTAGTGTTTTTTCTACTTACGCGTAAGCTAAAACCTACGCGTAACTCCTTATTGTTACGCGTAACTTTTGGTGTTTTTACGCATAAGTACTACTTGGTTTCTTGTCTTTTCTACGCCTAAGGACACTTCATCAACAAAGGTTCATTCGACTACAAAGATCCATTTTTACTACACAAGATTAACAACATGTCTCAACCACCATACTCTAACTATTTCCCTCACACTTATAATCATCAACAACAACAACAATTAACTCCACAACATCAACAATGGAATCAACAACAAGCAATTTATCAACAACAATTTAATCAGCAACATACTCCACAAATTGGTGCAATCCCACCACCACAAATGGTTCAAACACCACCAAGCCTTCAAGTTCAACCCTACACAAATGATTTCAATCAACATCCATCAAGGAACACTATGAAGGAACCCACTTGGTTTGCAAAGATGTGTGAAGCTTTAAGCAGCCAACAATCAATTCATGAAGCTGGATCCCTTGATAGACCTCCAATGCTCACTCCAGGAAACTACGATCAATGGGTGATAAGGTTCTTTAGGTTTTGTGATCTGAAGAAGCCACATGGAAAGTTCTTAAAGAAGGTTATCTTGGAATGCCCATTTGAGATGCCTACTGTCATTGTACCCGGAGATCCAACTGCTGTTCCACCAAGAGATGAAGAAACCAACATTGCTACTGTTGCAGATCTAAATGCTACAGAACTTCTACACTATGAAGCTGATGAACTTGCAATGGAATACATCCTCTTAGGATTACCAAACCCAATTCTTCGTAGTGTTGATGCTCAAAATACTGCACAAAAAATGTGGGATCATATTCGTCTTCTTATGGAAGGATATGTACTCAATCAGGAGGATTTGGAATCCAAAATTTACTTGGCTTATGAACACTTCATGATTGAACCTGGAGAGACACTAGAGTCCTATCATCATCGTTTTTCAGACATCATCAATGATTTGGATAAACACAACATCATCATGCCAAGAATTGCAGTGAATACTAAGTTCCTGAGTAGTCTTGGTCCTGAATGGGAGAAGTATGTCATTTTTCTCCGTCAAACGAAGAATATGCATCATTCTACTTATGGATTGTTGTACGATTACTTGAAGCCTCATGAAAAGGAAGTTGATCGGGAAAGGATTCTCCGTGCTCAACTTGCTAAACAGTCACATCCGGATAATCAACAACTTGCCTTGTATGCTCAACAGAATTATCCCTCTCAACCAGCAACTCAACCAACTGCTTCTAACACACCTTCACAGCAACAACCTCAACAAAATCAATTGGTTCCATACAGCAACAATGCTCAAGCATATGTCGGTGAAGCGACTGAGGAAATCGATCCATTCGAAGCATCGCAACAAGGATTTGTGATGATTGCTAATGCTTTTGGCCGTTACACCAACAAATCTAACAATCGTATTCGTTCCTCATCTAACACACGGACTCAAGCTGTTGTGAACAATGGACGTGTTGAAGTTCAGAATCGTGATTATGGTCGTCAGATGGGCGGTGGTCAAGGGTTTAATGCTGTGGGTAGGAATAACAACAGAGCTCAAGTGGTGGAACAGGGAAATGCTCAGAATCGGTTAAATGGTCTTAGATGCTACAACTGTAATGAGAAGGGACACCTGGCTAATGCATGCCCAAAGCCAAGGACTAGGGGCAGTGCTTATTTCAAAGAGGCCTTACTTTTGGCTCTTAAGGATGAAGCTGGTGGATCTCTCACAGAAAAAGAACAGAGCTTTATGGCAGATGCAGACTCAGATGATGATATGGAGGACTTGCAGGCCAATGCAGCTGTTATGTTGATGGCTAATATGCAAGAGTTACACATGAGTGAAACAGGCCCAGTGTATGACACTGATGGCTTGTCTCAGGTACCCGAACAAACCATCATCATATCTGAACTAATATCTCCGTCAATATCTGAATCCGGCACGGGTCAGAATGTTCAAAATGAATCAACTACATCTCATTCTGCCGATTTTCAAATAAACCCCGTAGTCACATTTGACGATCCAGATGACCTTATGGTTTCCCTTGATAATCAAATTGATTCCGTGGTTATACTTGAGGATCTAAATAATGATCATGTTGTGACTCACGTTGAACACGATGAACTTTTGCCTCATCCAGATCTTGTTATGTTACTTAAAGACCAACAATCCCAAATTGCTGAATGTGTTGCATTAAATCAAACCTTAAAAAGTAAAAATGCACTGTTAACCAAGGATTTTGAATGCTTACAAATGTAACTCAACTTTTTCAAAACTCAAGAAAACCGTGAAAAAGGTTTTGAAGCCGCTTTTGCAAAATCTCATCAAAACGAAAAATATTTAGAGAGACAGATGCGTGATCTAGCCGCCTCGAAGAATGCTTTGTTGTCTGAATTAGAACAACTGAAACATGAACATAAAAAGCAAATTAACGCTCTCACCTTGGAAATCAAAAAGCTAAGGCTGATTTGTTAACTTGTCAAAAATAGTTCTCCGCATACAAAAAGCATTCAACGAATCGGGTAGATGACCTTCTTGAAGAAATTATCGGCTTGCAAAACAAACTTAAAGAGTTTAAAACTGTTGTTTACAAACATGGTGAATCAGTAACAGCTATTGAAAAGTTTACCTTAAAACCCAATCCAAAAGGATATGGCAAAAATCTAGCTGATTACAAACCAAAGCTTTCACTAAAAACATTCAAACCAACTCCGAAGTTTCCAGTGCAGAATACAAAATTGATAATACTGTTATGAGTGTTATTGAATATCATCGTCAAGAGGAATTAGATGCAGAAGACGAGAGTCGATCAAAATTAAAAAACGTTGTTTACAACAAACCGTTTAACTATAAAAACGCGGTCACTTTCGTCACACCAACGGATTCTTCTAACACACCAAGGGTTATCATCAAAACACCTGAGTCTTCTAATGTTAATCCCAAAACAAATTATGCACAAACTTATGGTCCTTTACCTTCAATTAGTGAAGTAAACTCAAAACCTGAAAATCGAAATATTCTTAGATATTTTGACATTTTCATGGCTGACCTCAAAATTTTACAACATGAGATAGAATATCGTTCTGAAATCAAAATTGAACACTTTCAATCGCCTCTGGCGCGAGAACAAAGAGACATTTTCAAAAAAATCTTTTACCTAATGTTAAAAACTTGAAAAGTTGTGCATTAGCCTGGGTACGGGATTTTCATGAGGAACTTGGAACTATGAAGGTCGTTTTCGAGAAAACAGAAACATCTATTTCTAATACTAAACGTAAAAAGAAACTTTTGAGAAAAGATGTTGATCGACTCTTGGAAGATGTTATCTGTGCTGATATCCATAATGTTGTGTTATTCTATTCTTTGCCACATGCATTTGATGATAACTCTGCTGATATTGTTGAAAATGTTGTAACTGTTGAGAACACCGATACTGTGCTTCAGATCGAGTCTTTAAAAGCTGAAAATAAACGATTACTCAACGAAATTTACAATGCCAAACGTCGTCTTCATTGGTGTGAAAAAGATATTCACAATCATCAACTTAGTTTTCAAAAGAAACTCGCTCAATTGAGTGCAAAATCTTCTGATCATAAAATTGAGCAATTGGATGATCAAAACGTGTCTTTGAAAAGTCAAATCTCAAAATATGAACAAGAACTTTCAAAAGTTAAACAGGAATATGGTGTCATATTTGATTTGCTCAATAAGACTCGTCATGAAGCATCAAACGAACTTGATAACTATCTTGCTCACACTAGAGAAGTCATGAATTTTGCTGGTAATATTCGTTCTGAAAATCAAGATTTGATTCACACTATCTCTAAGTTACGGGAAATGTTAGGAAAGTATGAACAACTTCCGCCTACTGTGATTAAGAGATTAGCACCAGTCACACTTAGTAATCATGAACCTAGAATTCCCACTGCCAAATCACAAGTTGCTAATGTGTTTCCCTCTACTGAAACAAGAATAGTTGAATCTTTTCCAAACGTCCGCACTTCACAGCCTAGGAGCACTCAATCGAAGAATAGGAAGTTGCGACCTAAGAAAAGATCAATAAGGAATGCTAAAGTAGAAGAACACCCTAGGACTCTGAATAAGACTCATGTTGCTTCCACTATAGATGTTACGTCTGGCAAATGTAATAGAAATAGTGATGTAACAAATGCTAAACCGTTAAGTACTTTTGATATTCAGTTTGAAGCACCTTGTGTTATTTGTCGAAAGAGTATGAATTCTGATTGTCATGACAAATGTGTTGCTAAAGCTATAATCTCTCGATTACGGAATCCTAAGAATCGGAATATCTCTAGGCCCACTAATCATTCTCAGTCTGTGCTTGGTAGACCGCCTTTTTTAGATTCTAAGGCAAACTTTGCTGTCCCTGTAGCTCTAGTTTTACCTCCTAAGAATGTAATACCACCTAGTGCATTCACTAAGACTAAAGCAAAGAGTAGTTATAGATGGCAGAAATGGATATATAACACACTAGGATTTAAATGGATGCCTAAAATTATCAATGTGTGTATGTCTAATATACCTGCTTCGGAACCCTCTAACATTTCGGGTTCCACATCTACTTCTATTCCATCTGTGTCGTCTGTGTGTAATGCAGGTGATACAGATCATTCTCTGGATTGTTGATAGCGGATGTTCCCGACACATGACAGGCAACCTTAAACTGTTATCAAACTTTATTGCAAAGTTCATTGGCACTGTCAGGTTTGGGAACGATCACTTCGCAGCTATCATGGGCTACGGAGATTATGTCAATGGGAACATCGAAATCAGCAGGGTTTACTATGTGGAAGGCCTCGGTCACAATCTGTTTTCAGCAGGTCAATTTTGTGATGGAGATTTGGAGGTTGCTTTCAGGGAGAAAACTTGTTTCATTCGTGATCTACAAGGAAATGACCTTATGTCTGGCTCACGTAATTCTAGTCTCTACACTATCTCTATGCAAAACATGGTTGCTTCCTCTCCCATCTGCTTACTTTCAAAGGCAACATCTACAAAATCCTGGCTATGGCACCGTCATCTCTCACATCTAAACTTTCAAACCATCACCAACCTTGCTCAACACAAACTAGTTGAAGGACTCCCACGATTCCGGTATTCAAAAGATCACCTTTGCTCAGCCTGTGAACAAGGGAAAAGCACTCGTGCTCATTTTCCTTCAAAGGTGGAACACAGCTCTCAGCATGTGCTTCACCTTCTTCACATGGATTTGTGTGGCCCAATGCGCGTGCAAACGATCAATGGCAAACGCTACATCTTTGTAATTGTTGATGACTACTCACGATGGACTTGGGTCTACTTTCTTTGAAGCAAAGACCAAGCTCCACAAATGATCATCACCTTTCTCACAAAAATACAGGTTCAGCTCCGCAACACCGTCAGGATAATCAGAACAGACAAAGGAACTGAATTTGTTAACAAAACCCTTCGTGAATTCTATGAGAAAGTGGGAATTCAGCATCAAACATCTATTGCACGTACACTTGAACAAAATGGAGTTGTTGAAAGACGAAACCGAACGTTAGTGGAAGCTGCAAGAACAATGTTAATCAATGCTAAACTTCCAGATTACTTATGGGCAGAAGCTGTATCTACTGCATGCTATTCAAGCTTTGGTTAGGACGGTGGTTCGGGTCTACAGGAGCACGACATTGATTGCCTCCTTGATTAGACATCCCGCCCACAGCATTAGCTTCAAAGGGGTTACCATCAGTGGCCATACAGTTATAATAAGCATGGGGGCCACCACAGGTAACACAGACTTCCACTTTCTTAACTTCAGCAGGAGGTGAAGTTTGTGGAAAAGAGACTTTCTTTTGATTGGAGAGAACCAAAGCTTGAATAGCTTCCGTGAGTTTATCAATCTTAGCATCGGTGCTAGACTGACTCACGGGCGATGAAGAAGAAGAAGGTCCAACACTGACTTGAGAAACAACCGGCTTGCTTCGTGCAGTGCGGACTTTAGACTTGTTTTCGATTATCGCCAAAGCTTCTTTGACAGTTTTGCTTAGGAAATTTCCTCCCGCGGAGGAATTGAGAGAATCTTGATCAGATTGACTCACTCCATTGTAGAAAGTATCGAGTTGCATCAACTCGGAGAAACCGTGGTGAGGACATTTGCGAAGCAATTCCTTGAAACGATCCCACGATTCACTGAAGGATTCATCAAACTTCTGAGTGAACTTGATGATTTCATTTTTAAGACTCGTGGTCTTGGAAGGTGGATAGAATTCATTCACAAATTTCTTCACCAGATCTTCCCATGTCTCTATTGATTTAGGGGGTTGTTTTTCAAGCCAAATCCGGGCTTGCCCCTCAAGAGAAAACGGGAACAGAAGAAGCTTAACAGCCTCAGAAGGGACATTCTTATACTTGATGGTAGATGCAATCTTGTTAAACCATCTTATATGAGCATGAGGATCATCCCGCTCAAAACCGTAGAACTGATTTGAAGTTACAAGATTCAGTAACCCGGTCTTGAGTTCAAAATTTTCAGCCACGATGGCTGGCACAACGATAGCATCTCCATACCCGTCGATGGGTGCCTGGAGAAGCTCGCACATAGGAATCTCATCCGCCATGATAACGGGAGTAGTGCGAACAGCCCGGATCTCAGATCCGACTGATGGAGCAGAAAGTCTACGAACACGCCTTCTTGGAATCTTGACAAGCTCACGAAATGGGCTCACAGATCTAGAAGAGCGAGTGCGCATACACTAGAGTTAACTCTAAGGAAACTCAGAGTTAAGGAGAGAAATGGAATTATGAAAATCTTTCAGATGGGAATGAGAATTATGAAGACGTTTTGTAAAAATCAGGGTGAGAAGAATCTTTATGGGTTTTCTGGTTCTGAAACGTCGATATCACAACAAAATCAATTAACACAAGATCGAGGAAAAACAACAGTGAACTTAACCAATAATCCAAGATGAATGGCTTCTTTAAAAAAGGTACACCAATCACAAGGACACAAAGGCAAGTTTTATATCTTTAGTTCGGGAACTTATTATGGTCGCACCCCCAGTTAGGTAGTGCACTGCCTTGGTTTTCGGTGGTAATTTTTTAAGTTGTTAATTATTAGAGAAAACGACGATTCTTTTTGTATTTTTATTTTTGATACATATATAGAAACAAAAGGAAAAATATTTTTGTGTTTTATACGTTTTTGGTTGTTTTTGGGTTTTTGGATTTTTTAGAAGAAAATATGGATATATATATATACAGAAATGGATGATATAAACAATGAGTGAGGATTCAAACAACTAATCTGCTAAAACGGGAGATAAATCAGCACAGTTCCCCGGCAGCGGCGCCAAAATTTGATCGGTGCTAAACAGTCAAGTCTAAAAGACTAAAAACTGCTCAAACACTAATGCAATTAAGATCAGAGGAGTATAGAGTCTCCCCGGGTCGTTATGTCCCAGCGAGCTATGCAATGGATCAATCAACGTCTAGTGATCGAGAAATTTGAATGATAAAGGGAATTGTGATTATTATAACTACGAGAAAAGCCAACAAATTAAGACGGCTTAAATGCAAATTAAAGAAAATTAAAAAGTTAAAACCTATTAAATAAACGCTATCACTATATTTAAAGTGATGAACGTTTAAAACCTAAAACGTACGTTTAAATTAGAAACTACGTAACGTACAAAATAAAAAGTGAAACTAAAGCAATACTAGCCCTAAAAATATGAAAGTGATGTTTTTACAAACCTAATGATATAAGAAAATATTTAGGAAAATAAAATTATTTTTAAAACTAATTATCTAATTAAAAACTATTTTTAACTGATAATTAATTACCTAAAATACAAGAAAATGTGAAATAAGGCTAGAAAAATAAAATTAAGACTTGGAAAAGTCTAAAATATCAAAATAGACTTTTCAAAACTATTTTTGTATTTTTGTGACTATTTTTCTATTTTCTATGAATTTTAAACTATTAAAAACTAATTAAATCACTAAAAATTACCAAATGAACTATGAAAAATATGGAAAATTACTTTTTTCACTTTTTATATTTATCTAAGCCTAAGAAAAATGAAAACTTATTTTTTTGAACCTTTTTCTAATTTTTTGTATTTAATGCTATTTAAAAAGTACTAAAAACTAATTAAAATTAAGAAAAATAGCAAAACTACTCAGAAAAATCTGAAAATTTCAGGGAAACTCTAAAATAATGATAAGAAGCTAGGAAAATTGGAAAAACAGGCACTTGTGTACAAGATTATGGAACTGATGAGAGAGTGCTTATTGAAATAAGCACTAAATAAGCCAAATGATTGAGACAAGCTACCAAACTGATACTCAAGCTATAATAAGCTAAATATACCCTAATGCACTTAAGAACAACAGGCTATAACTACTGATAAGCAATATTTCACAGATTTGATGTTATGATGATAAGCTAAAATCAGAAATTGGTGTCAACTTGCAGACCAGAAATAAGCAACCAAATAAGCTACAAACTAAAATCCAATTATTGATATCTCAACTAGACCTAAGTGGCTATTCAAATCCAAAGTACCAGACCTTAACAAGCTATTATGAGCTTTGTGCAGGCTTGGATGAAACTGAGAAAACCACTCAGTATTAACTGAGTTGGTGCAGGGCAGATTAGACTCAATTTGAGCTTATACCCAAGCTTATCCAGAAAGCTTAAAGCAAAAACAGATATTAGGTCTTGGAAACCACCTAGTGAACTACTTGTAAACCAAAAATTAGACCTTAAAAACCTTTAATGAGTCCTGTGCAACTGCTGCACTTTCTGCATAAATCCAACTTTTCACCATTTTTGACTTTTGGAAACAGAAACACAGTTTGACTTTTTTGAGTTTTAAACCTGATTTGAGGACTGATAATGTTGTATTATGATGGAATGAAGCTATTACAACCTTTGTTATTGATTTCTAAACACAAAATGAATGATTTGCCCTTTTAAAAATCCAACAGTGAACTGTTGGATTCAAATGATATGGTTTTTGACCTTTGCAGATATTGAACACAAAAGTAAGACAGATTTGTACTCAAATTGGTCAAACAAGCATGAACAACCAGAAGTTAACTCACAAACACACCTCTAAAACAGGTTTAAGTGATAAACCAAACACCCCTTAACCTAACTGTTATGAGCACAAACAGACCCAAACTCTTTACCAACTTGTAATTATGATCAAGTTAACTTAATTTAACCATAATACTGCTATGAGAACAAGTTTTGACAGATAATAACTACACATGCATGATATGCAAGAATTTGAGAAAATTACTTACAAAAGTCCACAACCACAATGGTTTGCACAAACAACCAGTGAACCTCTAACCTATCCAATTCAACCCACTAGTCCTAAATCAACCCATTTCCATAGCTGCTTCACCCATTAACCATGTCTGCATCATTTTCACCCCGTTTGACTTTCTTTGACCAATCTCCAAATATGCCTAAAACTTGAGTTTAAGCTTGTAAAAAGCTATGCTAAGCTTATTTAAGCTCAATGGAACTGAGAAACAAGTATTATAAAGCTCTTGAGTGTGATTTGGAAATGTAAAATTTCAACAGTGGACTTTAAACATGAATTAAGAACACAACTTGAATTAATCACTGGAAATAGTTTAGAATGATTACAAAACACTTAATTTGATTCAAATAAACAGATTACAACAAGTTTTTCACTTATCTAAAACTTTTAACATAAAACGACATTAAACTAAAAAAATAAAAACTAGAAGACTTCTTTTCCTGCTCCCATTGCTATCTTTTTATAACCCAAGCTCATTTTCTCTCACTTCTGAATGTTTCCCAACAATTTCTGGCCATTGGATGCTCTAGAACTGATCTCAACCATTCAAATGGTTTTTGGCGCCAAAATGGGTAACTGCCAAATTGAGAGGTGAGTGAAATGGGGGAGAAGCATTAATTGCATTTGGAGTTTGGTGGAGGTGGGGGGAGACAAAAAGAGGTGATAGGAGGCTGGGTTGGTGGTGTTGGTGGCTGGGCATGGTGGGCAGACAAGGGTGGAGGGAAAACGGGGAAAGGGTGTTTGACTGGATTGACTGGACAGATATTATAAAAGGGGGGTTCAAATTTCATATTGACAGGGGTCCAAAGAGTATTGACCAGGCCAAATGGGGTTATGAAAGGTTTAAATCACAAGGACCTTAGTGTAAATTATGAAAATAGAGGGACCATAGCTGCCAATTCAGAAAAGTTTATCCAAGGGCTGAAAATGACACTTTCAAAAAGTACAAGGACCAAATTTGCCAATTTGCCATTTTCCAGGGGCCTTTTCTGCCAATTTTGAAAGTTGAAGGACCATTTGTGTAAATTTCTCAAACTTTGATATTTTTCACCAAAGGACTAAATTTGACAACTTTTGATTTAAAAAGGACCTTTGGTGATTTATACTTTTGAAATTCAGGCTCAGGGACTATTTTTGACAATTCATGAAACTTGGGGGATTAAAACTGCCAATTTTGCAAACTTGATACATTTTTCATCTGATTTTGATAATTTTGCATTTGAAACACATAAAACACTGATTTGTGATATTTTGATCATTTTGATGTGTTTCTGAGTGTTTTCAGATGATTTTGCAGTTTATATTGTACAAAAATGATGAGTATTTACACACTCATCAATCCCCCACACTGAGATATTGCTAGTCCCTAGCAATGATTTGAGAAAACATAATGGATTTGAAACTCTTTACCAAAATCCATTACTTCTGGAGTAGCCAAATGTTTCAGTTCAAGTAAGAACCATGGTACACCGATAACCATGTGATTTTGAGCAAACCACCAGCTCTCAACGGATTTGATTTTGTCTTTACCAGAAGCCGTACCCTTCTGGACTAGCCAACTCTTAGATAAATTATCAGTATTATCTTTGGTGAGTCGATTACCAATTATGGTTTTTCCACTGCCTTTACCACAAGCCATAATCTTGCGGGCTAGCCAACTCTTCACTTTTTAGGATATGGTGAGTTGAATACCATACAATTTTGGGCAAATTGTAAGCCATATAAACGGATTTGAGACATCTTTACCAAGATCCGTTTGCTCCTGGATTAGCCAATCCTTTTGTCTTACAGACATGGCGGACTGATAACCAGATGAGAAAGTGTAGAACACTTACTCCAAAAAAAATTTTTGGCCAAAAACGGGGGAATTAGGTGGTATAATTACATGATAAAATTCGTGAGAATCCCCCCCACACTTAGAAATGAATATTGCCCTCAATATTCAAAGTACCGGCGGTTATGCCGAAACAAAGAACGTGAAAGGGAAATATTACGGCCATTATTTAGAAAGAAGATTTTTTTTATTTTTTTTTTTATTTTATTTTTTATTTATTTTTTTTTTTTGAAACATGTGGGCAACCCCCCCACACTAGGGTGGTAGAAAGAGGTGAGAAGACAGAAATATGGGTGAAAACCCATATGGCATGCTACTGTTTTTGATTACCGAGTCGCTAGCTTGACTCGATCCCCGCATTCATTGGTTCATGGGGAAAGTTTGTAAGTCCGGGACAACCATGGATGGAATGTCCTCTCCAAAGTAATGCTTCACTCGATGACCATTCACTTTGAAATTAGGACCATCGGGTTGAGATAACTCAATGGTGCCATAAGGATAAACCTTAGCGATAGTGAATGGACCAGACCAACGGGACTTGAGCTTTCCCGAGAAAATCTTCAATCTTGAATTGAAAAGAAGGACTCTATCACCAACGTTGAAAACGCGGTTCTTGATTTTTGAGTCATGAATCTTCTTTGTCTTTTGTTTATAGATCAAAGAGTTTTCGTAAGCTTGATCACGGAGTTCATTTAATTCATTCATTTGAACTTTCCGATGATCACCCGCTGTCTGAATATCAAAGTTAGCATGCTTCAAGGCCCAGTATGCCTTGTGCTCGAGCTCAACTGGAAGATGACATGCCTTCCCGTACACCAGCTTGTATGGAGTGCACCCGATGGGTGTTTTGTAAGCTGTACGGAAGGCCCAGAGTGCGTCATCTAGCTTATCCGACCAAGAGGCACGGTTTTCACCAACCGTCCTCTCCAAGATTCTTTTAATCCCCCGGTTAGAAACTTCCACTTGCCCACTTGTTTGTGGGTGGTACGCAGTAGAGGTACGGTGAGTTACACCATACTTTTGCATGACTCTTGCAAATTGGTCATTGCAGAAATGCGTACCACGATCACTGATTATGGCTCGTGGAGTTCCAAACCTAGCAAATAAGGATTTCAAGAATTTCACCACAACTCGGGCATCGTTGGTGGGTAAAGCCTTAGCTTCGACCCATTTTGACAAGTAGTCAACGGCCACGAGTATGTACTTATTACCATGGGAAGAAGGAAATGGCCCCATAAAGTCAATGCCCCATATGTCAAAAATCTCACACACTTGAATGGCGTTTTGCGGCATTTCATTCCTTTGTGAGATATTCCCGTGACGTTGACAAGCGTCACAGGTTTTGACGAATTCATGGGCATCCTTGTAGATTGTGGGCCAATAGAATCCCGAATCAAACACCTTCTTGGCAGTGTAGTTGGGGCTATGATGTCCCCCAGTAGGTCCAGAATGGCAAGCTTTGAGAATGTCAATAGCTTCCTGACCATACACACATCGCCGGATGACTTGATCCGCACAAATTTTAAACAAGTAGGGGTCGTCCCAGAAATAATGTTTCACATTTTAAAGAATTTATTTTTCTGTTGGGACGACATCCCTTTCACCACAAAGTTACCCGCATGGTAATTTGCAAAATCGGCGAACCATGGGGTAGAAGAATCTCCGCGAAAAGAAACCACATTGAGTGTTTCGAGAGGAAATGTTTCATTAATTTCCTTTTTCTTGAACACATTCTGGTGAGGGTTCTCTAATCGGGAAAGATGATCAGCAGCCAAGTTCTCAGCTCCTTTTTTTATCACGAATGATGATATCAAATTCTTGTAGGAGGAGAACCCAACGGAGCAATCTCGGCTTTGCATCCTGTTTCGCAAAGAGATATTTGAGGGCCGAGTGATCCGTATACACCACGCATTTGGTCAAGATAAGATATGGCCGAAACTTCTCAAACGCATACACCACCGCTAATAATTCTTTTTCCGTAGTGGTGTAGTGGGTCTGAGCTTCAGTCATAGTTTTGCTCGCGTAGTGGATTGGCTGGAAATGCTTGGTTTTGCGTTGCCCCAAGACTGCACCGATTGCAAAATCACTTGCATCGCACATGAGCTCGAAGGGTAAATCCCAGTCGGGGGCAACTAGAATGGGTGCTTCCGTAAGCTTTTTCTTAAGTGTTTCAAAAGCTTCGATGCACTCAGGAGAGAAAATGAAAGGAGCATCTTTTTCGAGAAGATGGGTCATTGGCCGAGCGATTTTAGAGAAATCTTGAATAAATCTACGATAAAACCCGGCATGACCAAGAAAACTCCTAACACCTTTGACAGTGGTAGGATGAGGCAGTTTAGCAATGACATCAACTTTTGCTCTATCAACCTCAATCCCATTCTTAGAAATCTTATGGCCGAGGACTATGCCCTCTTTGACCATAAAGTGGCTCTTCTCCCAGTTTAGACAGAGATTGGTGTCTTCACACCTTTTAAGCATTTTGTCTAGATGGGAGAGACAAGTCTGAAATGAGTCCCCAATGACCGAGAAGTCATCCATAAACACCTCCATAGTTTCCCCGATCATGTCGTGGAAAATTGCCATCATACATCTTTGGAACGTGCCAGGAGCATTACATAAGCCAAAAGGCATACGTCTATAGGCAAACGTCCCGTATGGGCAGGTGAATGTGGTTTTCTCTTGATCCAGCGGATCAATGGGGATCTGAAAGTAACCTGAGAAACCATCAAGGAAACAATAGTATTCGTTCCCTGCTAATCTCTCAAGCATCTGGTCCATGAAGGGTAGAGGAAAATGGTCTTTACGGGTGGCTTCGTTTAACTTTCGATAGTCAATGCACACACGCCATCCCGTAACCAATCGAGTCGGAATTAACTCGTTTTCTTCATTCGTGACAACAGTAATGCCACCCTTTTTTGGAACGCAATGAATTGGGCTAACCCAAGGACTATCAGAGATCGGGTAGATCAGGCCGGCATCAAGAAGTTTGAGAACCTCTTGTTTGATAACCTCGTGAATCTTAGGATTCACCCTTCTCTGACTTTGGACTGCTGGCTTGAAGTCATCCTCCATTAAGATTTTGTGAGTACAAAACTCAGGGTTGATACCCTTAATGTCGGAGAGTTTCCAAGCAATTGCGTGCTTGTGTGACTTCAAGACCTTTATGAGAGCAGTTTTCTCCTCCTTAGTTAAGTCTTTAGCAATTATGACGGGTAATTTATCATCACCCTCCAAGAATGCATACTCGAGATGAGGAGGTAGGTCCTTAAGTTCAACCTCGGGAAATTCTTCAGTAGATGATTGCACTGATTTGATTTCCTCAATCGTGATTTCATTCGGAGGGAGTGAAGGTAATGGATCTTCATTAAGCAATTGCTCAAGATAGAGAATATCCCCCTCCGAATCATAAACACCATCAATTCCCGGCGGAATTGATTCATCAGTAGCCAGAAATTCATCGATCTCTTCCAGAAGGAAGTCACCTCCCTCAAACGGAGTGAGAGAGGGGGAAGAGTCGGCAATGATAGGCTGAGAAGATGTGGTGGAATTGGAATTCCCACTCACAGAATTATGAAGATAACCAAGAAACTCTTGAGAGTACTCCTCTGAAGCAATGTCAATTAAATCGACTCGATTAACTGATTCAGTATCATAATTTGAGGAGTACCTCGAAGTCTGATCGAGGTTAAAAGTAACAGCTTCGTTACCCACACGTAGAGTGATCTCTTGCTCAAATACATCGATAAGAGCACGGCCCGTCCTCAGAAATCCCCGCCCAACAATGAGGGGAACTCGAGGATCAGCATCGAAATCAACGACCACAAAGTCAGCTGGGAAATGGAACTTTCCTACTTTCACGAATACATCCTCGGCAATGCCAAGAGGACGCGAGATAGAACGATCTGCAAGCTCAAGAGTCATGCAGGTAGGAATGAGTTCCGGAAGAGACAGTTTCTTCCACACTGAATACGGCATCAGATTGATGCTTGCACCAAGATCGGCAAGAGCAAAGCATTCAATCATCCCAGGAAAAACACAAGGAAGAAGAAATTTTCCGGGATCTCCTAGCTTCTCGGGAAGCTTTTTCAACAAGACTGCTGAGCAATTCTCATTCAAAGGAGTCTTAGCCATTTCAAACAGCTTTTCTTTGTTGCTCAGCATATGTTTCAGAGTAGATGCAAACTTGGGCATTAACATGATGGCATCCGCGAAGCTTATGTCAAAGTGAAGCTCTTGGAAAATTTGAAAGAATTTTTCCATTTGATGACTAGCTTTCTCGCGGAGCTTTTGCTCATGTAACCGCGATGGGTAAGGAAGAG
Source organism: Chrysanthemum seticuspe (assembly GCA_019973895.1). Lineage (NCBI taxonomy): Eukaryota > Viridiplantae > Streptophyta > Magnoliopsida > Asterales > Asteraceae > Chrysanthemum > Chrysanthemum seticuspe. Next base: position 279,971,695 of record BPTQ01000001.1, on the reverse strand, counting down.
AAGATTTGGATTTCTGTTTCTCAACAGGAGCTACAGGAGGTTCAAAAACAACTCCTTGATTTGACTTGGGTTGCTGGACCACTTGAGGTTGGACTACCGAAGGTTGGACGTGTGCGGTACTTCGTGGACTTGAATAATGCACCTTGTCCGTTGTTTCCTTGGTAACTTGACTAAATGCCACAGGAGGAGGGGGCATTGGAGTCGTAGGTCCATTGTGTTTTGGAGGTTCGCTTTCCACTACCTTCGGGATAGAAGAAGAAGAAGAGGTAGTAGGAACAGCAGGTCCAGCATATGAAGCACCACTTCGGGTTGTGATCGCCTTTGCATCGCCCCTCGGATTAGCGATCGTGTTGCTAGGTAGAGTACCTGAGCCCGAGGGTCGATCATTTAAAGACTTCTTGATGTCAGAAATTTGGCTGACCAACAACCGATTCATTTCCTCTTGGGATTTCATGAATTGTTTCAGCAACTCATCAGATGATGGTCCAGTTGGAACAATAGCTTGAGTTTGCACAGGGAAATTCTGGCCCCTATTGTTAGGATTAGGGCCTTGGTTCTGAAAATTCCCTTGATTGTTTGCATGAAAATACCCAGGGTTGAAATTTCCCTGACCTGGGTTTCTATTGAAATTTCCTTGATGTTGGAAATTTTGATTCTGATTCTGAAAACCGTTGTTTTGATTGAATGGACCTTGGTTTTGAAAACCTTGGTTTGGTCTATTCTGATTCTGATTACGGTTCTGGTTTTGATTGAAACCGGGAGGTCCAGAGTAGTGGTTAGGACGGTGGTTCGGGTCTACAGGAGCACGACATTGATTGCCTCCTTGATTAGACATCCCGCCCACAGCATTAGCTTCAAAGGGGTTACCATCAGTGGCCATACAGTTATAATAAGCATGGGGGCCACCACAGGTAACACAGACTTCCACTTTCTTAACTTCAGCAGGAGGTGAAGTTTGTGGAAAAGAGACTTTCTTTTGATTGGAGAGAACCAAAGCTTGAATAGCTTCCGTGAGTTTATCAATCTTAGCATCGGTGCTAGACTGACTCACGGGCGATGAAGAAGAAGAAGGTCCAACACTGACTTGAGAAACAACCGGCTTGCTTCGTGCAGTGCGGACTTTAGACTTGTTTTCGATTATCGCCAAAGCTTCTTTGACAGTTTTGCTTAGGAAATTTCCTCCCGCGGAGGAATTGAGAGAATCTTGATCAGATTGACTCACTCCATTGTAGAAAGTATCGAGTTGCATCAACTCGGAGAAACCGTGGTGAGGACATTTGCGAAGCAATTCCTTGAAACGATCCCACGATTCACTGAAGGATTCATCAAACTTCTGAGTGAACTTGATGATTTCATTTTTAAGACTCGTGGTCTTGGAAGGTGGATAGAATTCATTCACAAATTTCTTCACCAGATCTTCCCATGTCTCTATTGATTTAGGGGGTTGTTTTTCAAGCCAAATCCGGGCTTGCCCCTCAAGAGAAAACGGGAACAGAAGAAGCTTAACAGCCTCAGAAGGGACATTCTTATACTTGATGGTAGATGCAATCTTGTTAAACCATCTTATATGAGCATGAGGATCATCCCGCTCAAAACCGTAGAACTGATTTGAAGTTACAAGATTCAGTAACCCGGTCTTGAGTTCAAAATTTTCAGCCACGATGGCTGGCACAACGATAGCATCTCCATACCCGTCGATGGGTGCCTGGAGAAGCTCGCACATAGGAATCTCATCCGCCATGATAACGGGAGTAGTGCGAACAGCCCGGATCTCAGATCCGACTGATGGAGCAGAAAGTCTACGAACACGCCTTCTTGGAATCTTGACAAGCTCACGAAATGGGCTCACAGATCTAGAAGAGCGAGTGCGCATACACTAGAGTTAACTCTAAGGAAACTCAGAGTTAAGGAGAGAAATGGAATTATGAAAATCTTTCAGATGGGAATGAGAATTATGAAGACGTTTTGTAAAAATCAGGGTGAGAAGAATCTTTATGGGTTTTCTAGTTCTGAAACGTCGATATCACAACAAAATCAATTAACACAAGATCGAGGCAAAACAACAGTGAACTTAACCAATAATCCAAGATGAATGGCTTCTTTAAAAAAGGTACACCAATCACAAGGACACAAAGGCAAGTTTTATATCTTTAGTTCGGGAACTTATTATGGTCGCACCCCCAGTTAGGTAGTGCACTGCCTTGGTTTTCGGTGGTAATTTTTTAAGTTGTTAATTATTAGAGAAAACGACGATTCTTTTTGTATTTTTATTTTTGATACATATATAGAAACAAAAGGAAAAATATTTTTGTGTTTTATACGTTTTTGGTTGTTTTTGGGTTTTTGGATTTTTTAGAAGAAAATATGGATATATATATATACAGAAATGGATGATATAAACAATGAGTGAGGATTCAAACAACTAATCTGCTAAAACGGGAGATAAATCAGCACAGTTCCCCGGCAGCGGCGCCAAAATTTGATCGGTGCTAAACAGTCAAGTCTAAAAGACTAAAAACTGCTCAAACACTAATGCAATTAAGATCAGAGGAGTATAGAGTCTCCCCGGGTCGTTATGTCCCAGCGAGCTATGCAATGGATCAATCAACGTCTAGTGATCGAGAAATTTGAATGATAAAGGGAATTGTGATTATTATAACTACGAGAAAAGCCAACAAATTAAGACGGCTTAAATGCAAATTAAAGAAAATTAAAAAGTTAAAACCTATTAAATAAACGCTATCACTATATTTAAAGTGATGAACGTTTAAAACCTAAAACGTACGTTTAAATTAGAAACTACGTAACGTACAAAATAAAAAGTGAAACTAAAGCAATACTAGCCCTAAAAATATGAAAGTGATGTTTTTACAAACCTAATGATATAAGAAAATATTTAGGAAAATAAAATTATTTTTAAAACTAATTATCTAATTAAAAACTATTTTTAACTGATAATTAATTACCTAAAATACAAGAAAATGTGAAATAAGGCTAGAAAAATAAAATTAAGACTTGGAAAAGTCTAAAATATCAAAATAGACTTTTCAAAACTATTTTTGTATTTTTGTGACTATTTTTCTATTTTCTATGAATTTTAAACTATTAAAAACTAATTAAATCACTAAAAATTACCAAATGAACTATGAAAAATATGGAAAATTACTTTTTTCACTTTTTATATTTATCTAAGCCTAAGAAAAATGAAAACTTATTTTTTTGAACCTTTTTCTAATTTTTTGTATTTAATGCTATTTAAAAAGTACTAAAAACTAATTAAAATTAAGAAAAATAGCAAAACTACTCAGAAAAATCTGAAAATTTCAGGGAAACTCTAAAATAATGATAAGAAGCTAGGAAAATTGGAAAAACAGGCACTTGTGTACAAGATTATGGAACTGATGAGAGAGTGCTTATTGAAATAAGCACTAAATAAGCCAAATGATTGAGACAAGCTACCAAACTGATACTCAAGCTATAATAAGCTAAATATACCCTAATGCACTTAAGAACAACAGGCTATAACTACTGATAAGCAATATTTCACAGATTTGATGTTATGATGATAAGCTAAAATCAGAAATTGGTGTCAACTTGCAGACCAGAAATAAGCAACCAAATAAGCTACAAACTAAAATCCAATTATTGATATCTCAACTAGACCTAAGTGGCTATTCAAATCCAAAGTACCAGACCTTAACAAGCTATTATGAGCTTTGTGCAGGCTTGGATGAAACTGAGAAAACCACTCAGTATTAACTGAGTTGGTGCAGGGCAGATTAGACTCACTTTGAGCTTATACCCAAGCTTATCCAGAAAGCTTAAAGCAAAAACAGATATTAGGTCTTGGAAACCACCTAGTGAACTACTTGTAAACCAAAAATTAGACCTTAAAAACCTTTAATGAGTCCTGTGCAACTGCTGCACTTTCTGCATAAATCCAACTTTTCACCATTTTTGACTTTTGGAAACAGAAACACAGTTTGACTTTTTTGAGTTTTAAACCTGATTTGAGGACTGATAATGTTGTATTATGATGGAATGAAGCTATTACAACCTTTGTTATTGATTTCTAAACACAAAATGAATGATTTGCCCTTTTAAAAATCCAACAGTGAACTGTTGGATTCAAATGATATGGTTTTTGACCTTTGCAGATATTGAACACAAAAGTAAGACAGATTTGTACTCAAATTGGTCAAACAAGCATGAACAACCAGAAGTTAACTCACAAACACACCTCTAAAACAGGTTTAAGTGATAAACCAAACACCCCTTAACCTAACTGTTATGAGCACAAACAGACCCAAACTCTTTACCAACTTGTAATTATGATCAAGTTAACTTAATTTAACCATAATACTGCTATGAGAACAAGTTTTGACAGATAATAACTACACATGCATGATATGCAAGAATTTGAGAAAATTACTTACAAAAGTCCACAACCACAATGGTTTGCACAAACAACCAGTGAACCTCTAACCTATCCAATTCAACCCACTAGTCCTAAATCAACCCATTTCCATAGCTGCTTCACCCATTAACCATGTCTGCATCATTTTCACCCCGTTTGACTTTCTTTGACCAATCTCCAAATATGCCTAAAACTTGAGTTTAAGCTTGTAAAAAGCTATGCTAAGCTTATTTAAGCTCAATGGAACTGAGAAACAAGTATTATAAAGCTCTTGAGTGTGATTTGGAAATGTAAAATTTCAACAGTGGACTTTAAACATGAATTAAGAACACAACTTGAATTAATCACTGGAAATAGTTTAGAATGATTACAAAACACTTAATTTGATTCAAATAAACAGATTACAACAAGTTTTTCACTTATCTAAAACTTTTAACATAAAACGACATTAAACTAAAAAAATAAAAACTAGAAGACTTCTTTTCCTGCTCCCATTGCTATCTTTTTATAACCCAAGCTCATTTTCTCTCACTTCTGAATGTTTCCCAACAATTTCTGGCCATTGGATGCTCTAGAACTGATCTCAACCATTCAAATGGTTTTTGGCGCCAAAATGGGTAACTGCCAAATTGAGAGGTGAGTGAAATGGGGGAGAAGCATTAATTGCATTTGGAGTTTGGTGGAGGTGGGGGGAGACAAAAAGAGGTGATAGGAGGCTGGGTTGGTGGTGTTGGTGGCTGGGCATGGTGGGCAGACAAGGGTGGAGGGAAAACGGGGAAAGGGTGTTTGACTGGATTGACTGGACAGATATTATAAAAGGGGGGTTCAAATTTCATATTGACAGGGGTCCAAAGAGTATTGACCAGGCCAAATGGGGTTATGAAAGGTTTAAATCACAAGGACCTTAGTGTAAATTATGAAAATAGAGGGACCATAGCTGCCAATTCAGAAAAGTTTATCCAAGGGCTGAAAATGACACTTTCAAAAAGTACAAGGACCAAATTTGCCAATTTGCCATTTTCCAGGGGCCTTTTCTGCCAATTTTGAAAGTTGAAGGACCATTTGTGTAAATTTCTCAAACTTTGATATTTTTCACCAAAGGACTAAATTTGACAACTTTTGATTTAAAAAGGACCTTTGGTGATTTATACTTTTGAAATTCGGGCTCAGGGACTATTTTTGACAATTCATGAAACTTGGGGGATTAAAACTGCCAATTTTGCAAACTTGATACATTTTTCATCTGATTTTGATAATTTTGCATTTGAAACACATAAAACACTGATTTGTGATATTTTGATCATTTTGATGTGTTTCTGAGTGTTTTCAGATGATTTTGCAGTTTATATTGTACAAAAATGATGAGTATTTACACACTCATCAGAGCCTAAAAACATTAAAGACGCAATGACAAAAGACAACTGGATTGAATCCATGCAGGAAGAACTCAACCAATTCAAACGTCTTGAAGTATGGGAACTGGTTGAAAGACCAACAGGGGTCTACGTCATTGGTCTAAAATGGATTTGGAAAAACAAATTGGATGCTGAAGGGAACGTCATCCGAAACAAGTCACGTCTAGTTGCTAAGGGTTATCGTCAGGAAGAGGGAATAGACTTTGAAGAATCTTTTGCTCCGGTTGCTCGTCTTGAGGCTGTTCGGATATTTCTCGCGTTCGCGGCTCATATGAATATGACGGTCTTTCAAATGGATGTCAAAACTGCGTTTCTCAACGGACAACTGAAAGAAACGGTTTATGTCAGCCAACCCGACGGATTCGTTAATCCAGAGTGCCCGAACCATGTCTACAAACTGAACAAAGCTCTTTATGGTCTCAAACAAGCCCCACGGGCATGGTACGATAAGCTATCATCTTTCCTCATTGCCAATAATTTCACCAAAGGCTCGGTTGACCCAACTCTTTTTATACAATATCACGGGGCACATATCTTAATTGTTCAAATTACATGGATGACATCATTTTTGGGTCTACACATAAAAAGTTTTCAATCGCTTTTGCAAAACTAATGAAGAAAAATTTTGAAATGTCCATGATGGGTGAACTTACGTTCTTTCTAGGACTTCAAGCTCATCAATCACCCCGTGGTATTTTCTTGAGTCAGTCCAAATATGCCCTTGAACTGTTAAACAAATTTGGAATGACAACCTGTGACACTTATGCCACACCAATGGCTCATACCAAGAAGCTAGACGCTGATTTACATGAGAAATTAGTTGACCCTACCAAATACCGAAGTATTATTGGGTCTCTCATGTATCTAACAGCTAGCAGACCTGATATTGTCTTTGCCGTTTATCTATGCTCCCGCTATCAATCGCGACCAACTGAAACCCACCTCTCTGAGGCTAAAAGAATCCTCCGATACATCAAGGGAACCATTAACTTGGGGATCTGGTATCCAAAGGATTTTGGTTTTGAACTAATCACCTTTTCAGACGCTGATCACGCAGGATGCTTAGACTCAAGGAAAAGTACTTCAGGAGCACTACAATTTCTCGGTGATAAACTGGTGTCTTGGCAATCAAAGAAGCAGGATTGTACATCGCTGTCATCAACCGAAGCAGAATATGTAGCCATGTCTGCGTGTTGTGCTCAAGTCATCTGGATGAGAACACAACTCAAAGACTATGGTTACGTATTTGACAGAATCCCGATGTACTGTGACAATCGGAGTGCCATTGCGATCTCGTGCAACTCAGTTCAGCACTCGAAATCAAAGCACATCGATCTTCGCTATCATTTCATCAAGGACCACGTGGAACAGGGTACCGTTGAATTATACTTTGTGGGTACAGAATACCAATTGGCAGATCTTCTCACCAAAGCCTTGCCTCCCGCTAGGTTTAATGAGTTGGTCCACCGGATTGGTATGAGGTGTTTGACTCAAGAAGAATTGGATGACCTCTTAAAACAGTCTTAAAAACCTGTCAAACACCAAAACATCTTTTGTAAATAATTTTTCAAAAACAAAATACAAAAATATAAAATCCTATAAAACAACAAAAATATTCTCTTAATCTATCTTTCTTTCAACATGGCAAGTACATTTCTTCCGTCAACACTTTAATCTTTCAAAATTCAGTATTTTTTCCGATCAAGTGTTGAGGGGGAGAAAATAATCTCTTAACCGTTTCAAAACATCTGTGTACTTGCATGTTATCATATCCCGGTTGTTTCTTTTAACAATGGTGGTGAAGTTTCTGGTACAATGACACTCCTCGGACTTAAATTAATAACCTTTCATTATTTTCTCAAGTCGAGGGGGAGTGTCGTCAAGTTTCTTTCCTAAAAACTTTGTTTGGTAACCAAAATGGAAGTTAAAAGGCTTTGTTTGATAAAAGGAAAAGGTGGAGGGACCAAAACTGTCAAAACCTCAAAGTTATTTTTAATAAAACACCCCCACCTAACTTTCACTTCTCATTTATTACTCAAAACCTAAAACCATCCTACGCATAGAATTCACTCAAGAAATCCGTGTTTCAGATCATCATTTTGTAAGTGATTTCGTGTTTACAACATGTTTTTAAGCAATGGTTTTGAATTTTTCAAAGATCCAACGGTTAAAACTTTGTATAATCTCGTTTTTGTGGACTACGCATATGTGTATGAACACATGATCAAGATTGGGTGTTTATGGTTAAAAGTATTGTGCCAAAACATTTCTAACACATCAATGATACAGTTTTAATCATCAAAACTCGCCCAGAATCACGAATTAAATGATTTACGAAATTAGGGTTTATGTGTCGATTTGGGTTTTTCCAAATGTGAAGTGTTTTGGTATAAAAGATTGTTGGGTTATAGTCTTAAGTGGTTGAATTAATGATTTCCATGGTTATTAACCACCCAGAAACACGAATTGGTTAACATTTTGGATTTAGGGTTTAAAGTTCATAATATTTGGTAACTGTTGATTCACAACGAGTTAAGTGTTATAACTTGGTATAAAGACTCCCTCAACACTCTTAAACTACCAGAAAAAGCTTTGTGCATATTCCATGGCTAGATTTCATACGCGTAGATTTAGGGTTTAGACTACGCGTAAGTTTTTCTACGCGTAACTGTTAAAACTGTGCAATTGTGTTTTGCTCTGTTATAAAATGAATTCTGTGTTAATATTGATGATTTGATGAATTTATTTCAGGCTTGCTACACTTAAAATTCAGAATCAATGTTGTTGTAACTCTACGCATAAGGATCACCTTACGCGTAGCATGTTATGCGTAAGATTAGTCTTACGCGTAGCTTCTACGCATAAGGTTCTACATATGGGACTACGCGTATCCTGTGAAGGATATGCGTAAACAGTGACCCCTGCGCATAAGGTCAACTCTTATGAGTAGCCTTACGCGTAAGGTTAATATATGCCTACGCGTAACCTCTACGCATAAGGTCCAATTTTTCTTACTCGTAATATTTCTTACGCGTAAGTTAGGACCCTACGCATAAGTTTACGCCTACGCATATATCATTTCTGTCTACGCATAACTTTACCAATCCTACGCATAAGCCTGGATCATACCTTCGTTATGAATTGTTACGTGTACAAACTTGTAAATAAACTAATCATATCGTCACGAATCCAATAATGTCACTAATAAACTTAAATTGTTTGATATGTTGTGAACAATATGTGATAAAATAAACTTTAAAACTTAAAGTTAACTAACTCACGAAACATTTCACGACGTCATTGGACTATTGAACATACAAGTGACTTAGGACTCGTAACAATCATTGACACTGTACATTCAATAACTAGACAATAAGACCTTCTGTTGACTAACATTATGTCTTTCGATATGTTGGTTCTTTTGGCTAATGTTATTTCAGATCACGACATGGCTGAACAAATGAATGTGGATGCATCTGAAGTTCTCTACATTGCTGATATCTATCCTTATGGCTATCCAATGAAGATAGGAAAGAATAATCTCCGTGTTGACTTTGACACCCTCACTTGCTCAGAGTCTTCGTGTTTAGTTGCTATTGATATTCTGAGGACTCATCCGTATCAGAATATGCTCACTCACTCTGCAACTGTTCCTGAGATCTATATCTAACAGTTCTGGAACACTATGGAAAGGGTCAAAGGACGGACTGCTGTGACGGGGACTCTGAACCACAAACAAGTCACCATTACACCTGCAGACTTAAGGGCTGCTCTCCTAATTCCTGAAGTCGAACCATCCAAACTATATGCCACACCTGCTGAAGAGCTCACTCTCCAATTCTTAATCGATATCGGTTATGACGAGGCTACAGGAGTAATCACCAAGCATTCTCACGTAGAGCTTAAGAGTATTCCTCAACCATGGAGAACTCTCTACATGATCATCACCAAGTCTGTTTCTGGTCGTGACAGTGGCTATGAGCATCCTAAGCTCATGGAACTGCAAATATTTTGTGCATTGGTCAACATGAAACACATCGCTATCGAAGCTCTGATTTGGGATGACATGATGTCATTTCTCAACAAGCTTGGATCAAAGATTCCCTACATCAGATATACTAAACTGTTGATCCATAGAGCACTTGGACTTCATCCTGATATTCCCAAGAGGCTCAATGACCCCGACAATCACGATATGTTGACGGAGCCTATTCTATCTGTAAGAATCAAGGAATCGTCTACAAAGAAACAAGGTGCTGTGTTGCCAGATTTCCTCCTAAATGAAGATGTCAGAAAGCTCGAAACGTACAAAAGGTATCTGGAAGCAGTTAGACAAGGCAAAGTTGGTCATCTCGACGAAAAATCTTCTGGAACACCTGTAAGGAGAACCAGAAGAGGAAGTACAGGAAGCGCAACAAGTACTGTGAGTCAAAGGAAGTTTCCTAAAAGGAATCCTCCTTCTAAAAGGATTGTTCCCGTAAAGGAAGCCGAACGTATTCCCACACTTGAACCACAAAGAAAACTTATGGACGAGAGCTCTGAAGATACTGATACAGATGAAAAGGTTCATTACTCTGTAACTGCAACCAAAGCACCTGCCTCAGTAGCAAAACCTCCAAGTCCTCCAGCTGTCCAAGAAAAAGGGAAGACTCCAGTAATTGTACCCTATGATGAGAGCTCTAAAGAAGAAGAAGAGCAACTGGATAAATCATACAGGAAGAAGTTTACAATCGTCATACACCTTCAAAAAGCTGAAGAATTTGCTAAAGATCAAATGGGTGGCCCCGGAGGATCAAGTGGTGCTGCCCACTCCTCTCCAGATCCTGATGCGATTAATCGACCCGATAAGGGATCTGGTGCCACCACTCTTCTGCAACAACAAAAGCTTGTGGAGGATACTATCGAATATGAGTTTGAGAACCCTGAAACTGAGAAGTCTGAGAAAGATAAAGATGATGATTATGACAAGTTGCTTCTGGGAAGTCCCACACATTTACAGAAGGAAACTTCTGAACCGCCTAAGGACCCCGAGCCTCCTCATGTCTTCTCATCATCAGACTCTTCATCTCATTCATCACCACCACCTTCAAAGAAGTCAACCAGATCATCATCCAAATCTGTGAAGAAACCACCTCGCTCTTGGATTTCTCAGACACATGAAAGAATTGTGAAAGCTGTCAAACAAGTCAGAATGAAAGACATGTTATACAGAAAGCTTAACTTTCTCAATCAACAAATACAATATCTACATGACGAGAATGACAAGATGCGAGAAGAAAGGAAATTTATTCAGGAATTCATGAAAGGTCATCGTAAAGAGAAACTGGATGAAATGATTGAAGGTTACACTCAAAAGTACCTTCAAGATATCGTTCCTAAAGTCTAAACGGAACTGGAGAAGACAGCAAGAGATCATACCCACAAATTTCTTCTCGACACTGTCCCCGGTGTGACTAGAGAAGTATTTTCCAGACAACTCACCCCTAACATCGTCGCATTGGTTAAACATACAATGGCCAAAGACGCTGATCTCTCTGAATCTGAGTTAATCGCTAAACTAGTGATGCAAATGTCAAAGCGATCTGGAACGTTTACTTCGGATGAAGCTAAATTTTTCGAAGGTCTACTTGCTTTTCAACTCAGATCATCATGCAAGGAGTCAGTCGATCAACCCAAACGGCCAAGAGATGACGATGATAAGGACAAGGACTCTGCATCTAAACGTCAGAAGCAATCTGGTAAATCTTCTTCTATGCAACCCCCACCTCTACGGACTCCTTCTCAACGACGATCTCCTCCTCGCTCTTCAACTGATAAACCTCAGGACGATTCCGAGTTACCACCCCAGACTCAAAAAACCGGTGATCACTTTGAATATACGGGTGGTGACGATGAAGAGGTCCTTGAGCCCCAACAACAACCCACCTCTCCCAAACAAGGACAGCAACCAAAATCATCATCTAAGCGTTCGAAAAAGAAGAAGAAGACGCTTCATACTGACGTCATATCATGGCTAGATGACGATAAAACTGAAGAATTTGACTGGTTTGCTACACTTGTTAACAACACTCCCTACCCTGAAGAAGGTCAAGAATTGGTAGACGGTAGTACCTTGGAGCATGCAAAGATTTTGCAAGAAAGGTTCCGTGTGAAGAAGATGACGAAATCTGAATTGAAGCGCATCAAGAATGAAGCATTCCTACTTTTGAAAGACAACTCGGAAAGTGCAATCGAGGTTGAATATCACCTTGAAAACATTGCTCGAGCCATGTCTAATAGCATGGATTGGCTCAACCCAGAAGCAAACATCGACTTCACCAAACGGGACAATCCTCCATATAACACTGACTGGTCTCGACCTCTACCTACCATTGGCCAACCTGATCAGCCTAGGATTCCTTTCAGACATTTCTTCAACAAAGACTTAGATTTTCTTCAACACGGTGGCGATGGTTCAAGGAAATACGCTACATCTCTGACACTTCCATTCCCTGCTGCCATATACTCTAATTGTATAGCCATCGAGGAACGTGCTACCCACATGTTCTCCGACAAAGTGGTAGCGTATGACCAAGATGCAATGTATGGGATTCACCATTGGCCGGAACGCTGAAGAATCTACTACAGAAGCTGCTTGGTCCAGAAGTCTCAACATGCAGTGTTCAGTACTAAAAGTATCGTGGCCATCCAACATGTTGGTCTATCGTCTAAATGGGACTACACTTTTCTCAAGATGATTATGGTCAAAAAACAAGACGAAAGGGACTATGCATTCTCTGAAGCTGACTTTGAGAATTTGAACATCAACGATATTGAAGACATGTACCTTGCCAAAGTTCAAGGTCGCATGAGACAATTTCCAACTGAAGTACAACGTGAATTCATCAAGTCACTGCTCATCTTCATCAGACGCATAGTCATCAAAGAACGTGTTGAAGATCTTCAGCTTGCCGTTGAATCATATCAGAAACGTGTCAACTTCACTCCACCACAGCTTGATCTTCCCGATATCAACCAGCTATCACAATTAACGCTCATCAGCAAACCATTTGGTGTCGTTTATCGCAGTGAACTTCATCGCAGTTGCTTGATGGCGTGTAATGAGCTTCACAAATTTGGAGATCATACTCTGAAGATGGTTAGGGACGGATTAGCTTATCGATTGAAGGATATACGCGAAAACATAGGGAACCCTAAGCGATGGAATTCTCAGGATCGGAGGAATGTGAGAAGGATCATCACCATGATTGATGAACGGTTGTTCAGAAGGGATCAGTTCAGAACGTTGGAAAGTTTTGTTGGTGGTCGACCCAGGATCAACATCACCGGCTATCAACGCCCTGTTCGCACTCCTGGGAACATCACTGCACTTCCTGGTACTCCTTGATTTGGTTCTTTCATTAAAAATTTTGGATGTATGATGATATATATGTCTAATGGCTTGTGCACACATAACAGTGTACAACCCGTAATTGTCAAGAAAGGACCCTGTGGTACACCTCAGTGCCACAATCCTTATAAAAGGAGCGAAAGCTTCTTATTTTTGAGTAAAACCTATCAAACCTTTCATTTTTCAAGGTTTTGCTAAAAAACACAAGTACTTCCCAGTATGATTTTCAAAACCTCAACCGTTTATATCACTTGTTGAGGGGGAGTATTTGATTTAAAACTTTGTTCACAAATTGTTCATAGTGGTCATCTTCCCGCAACACTCGAAATGGTCATATTTATTCTCAAACGTTTCAAAAATAACATTTTCATATGCCATTTTTTAGGGGGAGAAAATTGTGTGATAAGAAATATGTTGTGCAAAATGCAAATGAATCTGTGTACCTCAGACTTAACCAACGAATTGACGGTACTAAACTGTTTGTAACTCGAAAAGACTTGTCCTGGACGGGTAATAATTTCAAGCTAGTTCGCTAGTAATGTAAACGTGTCTCGTAAAGGACTTGTCCAAGTAGAAAGTACCATTCGAGATACTCTTGGTAGACATGAACTCTGACGGGTATGAAAACCTTTCGAGGTTTTTCTACACCTTCAAGGTAGTTATTAGAGCTAGTTGTCACCTAAAAGCTGACAATGTAACTCTTTAACTATGCAACGTAACCGTGTCTCGCGGAGGATTGTCTATCTTCAGTGGATCAATTCAAAAAGTGCGCGCTCTTTCCTCACTGTGCATTTAAACCATTAATACTCTTAAGCACATGTGGAGGGGGAGTATTTATGCAAAACCTTATCTCTCACAATGGTTCAAACATGTTTTTCATCTACAAACCATTTGAGAGATTTTTCACAAACTGTGGTTTTAATGGCAACATAGGTTAGTCATGGAGTTATAAGGTGACTAAGGTTAGGAATAACCGTCCTATGATCCGCCATAGCCGGAGGGATCTACCCAAGGACACTACCATTAGTTAGTGTTAGAAGTCCTTAGGAATGATTGTAAAAAGGAGAAAATGAGAATCGGAGAAAGAAGGAGTTGAAGAATCAAAAAGAAATGTAAAGTAAAGGGTGAAAAGAAACAGCCCTCCAGATTATTCAACTTAGGGCAGACACCGGGTTCAATTCATATGCTACTGGCTGTCACTTAGTGACACCAGTATTGAAGATTAAAAGTCGTCATGGACTCAGTGACGCACGCACTAAACCTTCTTAGCCACTCAAGTTTCTCTCAACAGAAGCTTGTTTCAGTCTCACAGGGAACCCTACGTAAACTATTGGCTTTCTCTTAGAGATCGCTGGTATTGAAGAAGGAGACCCTCTCCCTAGTCTCCGCTCAGGAAAACCAAAACGCACTATTGAGTCTAGAGCCACGAGATTCATCAAAAGATCTCTTAGGAACACTTGACATTTAATCACTTGATGATCAACAAATAAGATTATCAGTGGTTCATATCGAGTCCTTCACAGATCTTAGCAATCTGTCGAGAACATTTATGAGAGGTTCACATCTGTAATCCTCAGTGATTGAATGGAAACTCCTGCCAGGGTCAACATCAAACAGCCCTGACAGCAGGTCACTTCGGTAACTCCCCGTGGATTACGCGGAGTGTGTCTCAAACGGTCTACAGTCGTGAGGTGATGCTACGGTGTACCTCAGCGACTCATCTGAACTGTAGATGTACTTCGGTACATCGCGTTATCTCACTTGTGGGACTCCAGTTCAGGAACGGCCTTTGTAATAATTAGAGTTGTGTTTTCACACTATGCTGTTAATACTCTCGAAGTTCAAACTTGTAAGTGCCGGAATCCGCTTATTACTAACCGTTTGACATGTTTTCTTCTTATGGAAGCTCCGGAGCGGAATGATCGTGCTGATTCTTCTCATGCTCACGCCAACATCATCACTAATGGAAGTTCTATTCAAAAGCAACACAAACGTCAGAATGATTCTTCGTCAAACCAAAGAATCTACAAAGTCATAAACTTAAAGAACTTCATCAGTATTGAATTCCAACGTCAAAGAGCGTGTGAGCATATTGAAGAATGACGTGGAGACACTGGAGCAGCGAAGCAGACCTGAGTCAGACTGATGTAGACAACAACATACTATCACTTTCACCACAAAGAACGATGATCAAAGAACAAAGTTAAAAATGACGTCGAAGCATAACTGTTCAAAGATAACTATCTCTCTACACTGGGGAGATTGTTCGAATCAAGGAAATTCCTCTCACAAGAAAGAAGAATGTCAGAAGACGTCAGAGCTACTATTACATCAACGCCTTCACCGTTTACATTCATATATACTTGAGGGGGAGATTGTTGGAATCACTCCTAAACAGTATTTCAAGTATTTATATTTCATATGTAATAGTTAGCTTTATTATGGCCTTTATGTTTGTTTAAGGTCTAGCTTATGTAGAAGGCCCATAAGCTTAGGCCCAAGCCCATATAAGAAAGGATGGGAACTAGGAGTGTTGCCCTAGCTTCCCTCCTATAAATACTCTTGTAAACCCTCACTTGAGGGTTGGTTGTTCAAGTTTTTCTTTCACATACATCTTACGCCTAAACCGTCTTTAGTATATCGTGTGTGTGTGTGCTTGTTTACTTGTTCAATCGCCTTATCTCTTTCTCTATAACTTGTGTTTGTAAATCTAGTGACCTAACACATAAAAATAATTTTCTTTTTCCAATAATTTTCTTATGTATTTAGGATTGTAAAAATATAATTTTCATATTTGTAGGCCTTTTATTTCTTAAATCTCACGTTTTATTTCGTACGTTCACGTAATTTTATTTAAACGTACGTTTTAGGTTTTAATCGTTAAACGATTTTAAATATAGAATTAAAATGACTTCAAAGTCTTTATTAGATTTAATTTCTTTATTGTAATCAATCATAACCTTTTCCTGTTCAATATTCACCCGATCACAGATTCGTTGTATTACAGTTTACACACCTCGTTGGGACTTAACGACCCGGGGATATAACACTAAACTCTCCTGGATAATTGCATTGTGTTCTCAAGTGATTGACTCTTGTTGACCATTCACCTGGTTAATTTAGGTTGACCGTTTGGGACGAATCAAATTTTGGCGCCGCTGCCGGGGAGGTGTGTTGCGTACTACGAATTTGAAGCATCAGTGATTGTTGAATATACACCCATTGTATATTTACCATCTTTGTCCATATTTCCTTATTTTCATATAAAACCAAAATTATCGTGAAGTTAATTCGTTTGACGAATCGATTACCAAAAATATTTTCATTCTTTGTTTTTATAACATGTTTTTCAAAAATACCAAAAATATTCCTCTTTACCCTTTTACCCTTTTGATTCTTCATTTCTTACCCTCTGGAACCCTTTGATTCTTTCTATGTCTTATCCTCACCTTCTTGGTTGTCAATGGTGTGGTGGCCCTCGTAATGATGATAATTGTCTCAGTTTTAGCATGGTAGAGTCAGGAAATGGGTCTGTCTATAACCAAGATTCCTATTCTTACCATGACACAGCTGATTTATTCCATCAACTACCACATCATGAGATATTGACATATCTGTGTGAGTTTTGTGGAGGTCCTCACCAAGGATTTGAGTGTCAATCCGGGAACACGTTTGTCTATGAACAGTTTTCTGGTAACACTTAGGACTTTGGAAATGACCAAATTCCATATTATTCACATGACCAGCCACAACAATCATTTTGTTGTGAGTACTGTGGAGGTCCACACTTTAGCTCTGATTGTCAAACAAAGAATCCATTTCCTTGTAACAATTACGACTCTTCGTATCATGACCAACCTCTACAGTACCAAATGAATCAGGCACCACCTCAGCCTAAGCCACTTCCTCAAAATATTCTCCTTGATCTTTTGGATTTAGTGAAAGATTTGAAGGAATGTAAACATTCCCAAGATAATCCAAATCAAAAATCCATGGAAGAATTGTTAGCTGAAGAGCAGGCTGCTAAATTAGATTCCCAGATTGCCAGTGAAAACTCTATTAGGGAATTATTGAAATACAAAAAGCAGCCAAATCTAGCTCTCGATTCCGTTTCATTCCTGATGACAGTGGTGATGAAGATACCCTTAATATTCTACAATTTTATAAAGATTCATCAAGTTCAGCAGTTGAGATTCCATCCGTGGAAATACAGGGAGAAAAGAATATGACTGAATCACTAGCAGTAGAAATAATGGAACTAGTAGAATCCATAATTGCTAGTCCTTCTCAACTCCCTCAGTCTGCTGTTATCACACCCGAGGTTCACACTCACTCTCTGAGCATGGGGGACGAGCATCTTGACACTGTTCCTGAAAAGGAATCGAACGAATTCATAAAGTCTAGTGTTGAGAACCTTGTCCCAATTCCAAGAGAGTCACAGGGAATTCTTGATCATATGTGTGATATCCCTCCTCCTCTTGTCTTCCAAAATGATCATATTGAGATGTTCTCTGATTCTGATGAGGACTATTCTTTATCTTATGGAGACATAAGTTATGTGGGGGAATTACCTTCTGAGCTTGTCAGCTTAGGAGAAGAGAATGATGAAGAAATAATCCAAGACGAAGCTCTTCGTCTTACATTATTGAATGTTAATCTTCTCATTTCTAGAATCGAGGCTTTTAATGAAAAGCCTACTTCATATCCTATCCCCTTTGAGGATAGTGAACTTTTGTTCGATGATTCTATTCCGGAATTGCAAACGTTTAATTTTGATCATATGGGAGAGAAGATTAGTGGCAGTACCACTTTTCATTCTCATAATTCTCTCCCCGATTATGAATCATTTACATTGGAGGAGTTCACCAGTGAACCCACTCATATCAATTCTAAATATGATTCATTCACCTTCAAGGAGTTCTCAGATGAACTCACTCATATCATATCTCCGCCGGAGTATGATAATTTCTACTTTGATCTAGACACACCCATAATATGTCTTGATCAAGCGAGCTTAACTGATGAGATTCATGAAACTATGAATTCTCCTATTGAGGATGAAGAGTTAGTCATGATTTTTATCATGACTTTCTTTCTTTTCTTCATATATTTTGTCACTTCTCCTGTTCTTCACTCGTTCGGGAGTGAAGATACTATCTTTGACCCCGGAATTTTCATTTATCATTTGTGAGCCAGGTCTATGTATACCTCATCGGTGTGGAACTTTCACGTACTTCAATGTTTATACAAACATCTTGAATGAAAGTCCGATGGAGATTGTCTCTTCCACTTACTTCCCCATGAACAAATTAATTCGGGTTCGAGTCAAGCTAGCGACTCGGTAATCAAAAACAGTAGTTAAACATGGGTTTTCACCCGTGTGTACCACCCTAGTGTGGGGGAGTTGCTTTTACGTTCTTTGTTTCGGCATAATTGCCGGTACTTTGATTATTGAGGGCAATATTCATTTCAAGTGTGGGGGGGAATTCTCACGAATTTTATCATGTAATTATACCACCCAATTCCCCCATTTTTGGCCAAATTTTTTTTTGGAGTAAGTGTTTTACACTTACTCAGCTTACGGTTATCAGTCCGCCATGTCTAATAAACAAAAGGATTGGCTAATCCAGGAGCAAACGGCTCTTGGTAAAGATATCTCAAATCCGTTGACGGCTTGCAATTTTCCCAAAATTGTATGGTGTTCAGCTCATCATATCTTTAATTAGTGAAGAGTTGGCTAGCCCGCAAGTTTATGGCTTGTGGTAAAGGCAGTTGGAAAACCATAATTGGTAATCGACTCACCAAAGATATTTTATCTAAGAGTTGGCTAGTCCAGAAGCAAACGGCTTCTGGTAAAGACAAATCAAAACCGTTGAAAGCTGGTGGTTTGCTCAAAATCATTTGGTTATCATTGTACCAAGGTTCTTACTTGAACTGAAACAATTGGCTACTCCAGAAGTAATGGCTTTTGGTAAAGAGACTTAAATCCATTAAAGTTTCAAAAGATTGCTAGGGACTAGCAATAGTTTAGTGTGGGGGATTGATGAGTGTCTAAATACTCATCATTTTTGTTCCTTCTACACTACAAAAACAGTCAAAAACACTTTGAAAAGTCTCAAAAAGACAGAAAAAATATTTAGACTATATTTTATGCAATAATTGTCATAATCTAGTCCCTGGTTATTCAAAACATGTAATTTTTCATAAAATGCCCTCAGGGATTTTTCAAGTTGTCAAAATTACCCTTATAAAGTTCAGTTTTGCAAAATGGCAGCTTTAGTCCTTGAAGTTTCAAAGATTGACAGAAATTACCTCGGGACATTTTTAATTTGAAAATTATTATTTTTGGTCCTTGGGTAAGTTAAACTTGTCAAAAGTGGTCCTTATAATAAACTTTGCAAAATTACATTTTTGGTCCCTCAAGAATTGGTGAATTACAAAAATGGTCCTTGTTATTAATACCAAATCCAAACCAGCCTTGAACCCCTGTCAAAATACCCTGTGAACCCCCCCCCCCCTAATTGAACCCTTTGTCTAATAATAAAACCCCGGTCAAAGCCAGTCAAACCCCCTCACCCTTTTCCCTCCTTCCTTCTTCACCAACTCTGCAACACCACCTGCAACACTCCATCTCCCATCATCACCCATACTTTATTCCCCCTCCAAAACACCCCAAGCCAAAAGCATTTAATGCTCCTTCTTCCCTCCAAGTTATCAGACCTGTTGCAATTCTTTTTGGCGCCAAAAACACAAATCAAGGGCTGAGATTAATTGGACCAATCCAAAGGCTAAAGAATGTTCAGAGCACCTTTTTGAAAGCTATATAGAAGAAAGAAGACTGAAGAAAAAGTGGTCCCAGTTTTTAGACCATTTTCGTAGTGTAATTTAAATTGTGCTTTAAGTTTTATGTAAAACATTTTCTGGGTTTTATTATTTATGAATTGTATAAGTTAATTCAGTTATAATTCAAGTGTTTTTGTTAAGAAATTCCAAGTTTACAGCCTTAATTCATTTTCCCGCCAAATTTGTTCATTGTCAATTTTTACGTTTTAATCTGTTACAATGGTTCAAATAAGCTTCTTCAAGCTTATTCAAGCTTATTTAAGTGAATTAAAGCAGTTTCCTGTCTGTTTGCAATTTTCTAGAAAAAAGTCAACAAAAGTCAAACCTGGTCAAACTGCAGTATTATACTCATTTGGTTCTGGATTGATGATATAAGCTTGGATATGGGTTAATTAATTGGGGTTGATAATAGTTCTTGTACTGTTTCATTGATCTCATGAGCTTGCCACATTGACAGGATTTTGTAAGTGCTCTGTACATTTCTGTTTCAGTTCTGTCTTAATGCATAATCTGCACAATCATGATTAGTTAGATTAGGTGTTAGTTTGTTGGATAAATTGCTTCATTTAGGTGTTATAATCAGATTTGGTTGATAGAATAGATTATACTTGAGGATTAGTAATAAGTAGCTTGAATATCTGTCCATTAAGGAGTGTTTGGTTCATTGTGTTAGTCTGAGCTAGAGGTTAGTGTAGCATTTAAGTTTAATTGCTATAAGTTCATTTAGGTTTGCTATAGTTACCTAGCTCATCAGTTTACATCTGTTGTCACTCTGTAGTCAAAATCATGGTTTAGTTAGAATTTGTTGCATATCAATTAGTGTAAAACTTGATTTGCTTTGCATATAGGATAGAAAATATATAGATTAGCTTAGCTAGTTCATTTTGCATCTAAAAACATCATTTACAGTAAATTACGAGTGATCAAATCTAGATAAAGTCAAAATACCAAATCTGTCTTCAAAAGTCAATTCATGAAATCATGTTTTTACAAAACTTTGCGGATTTTTCATTTGCTCATTTCTACTCCAAATCTGTTGAAATTTTGGGATAATTAAGTTCAGTTGGTGAAGTTTTCAAATATCATTTTTGTGGAATTTTATGAATTTCCTATAAGCACTAAATAACCTGTCCAAACAGGGCAGTTTTGCCCTGCTTCTGTCCAAGAAAAAAAAGAAGTGAAAAAGTGATTTTTGCAAAACTTTGTGGAATTTTCACAGATTCATTTTTAGTTCAAATCAGCTGAAATTTTGGATACCTACACTCTGGTTGGTTGTCTACTCATAGGACATTTTTGCTTATTTTTGTGATTTTTCTAGATAGCTTAATATAGTGCTTAAAGTAGGTGCTATTAGGACGTTTGGCATGTTTAGACTCGAAAACTGGTCTATAGCTTTTTTTCTGTAGCTTGTGCTTTTTAGGTCCCAATCAGTTGCATTAGCTCGTTTTAGGTTAGATTTAGGCTGTAGTAGCTTATGGTAGCTTTTGGATAGCTTATAGCTTATTTATGTGCTTATTCAAACTGCTTATTTGCCCAATTTAGCTTATTAGTGGGCTTATTTAACTTTTTATATTTTTCCCAGGCTTAGTATAATATTTTAGATTTCCCATAAAATTTCCAGATTTTTCCTAGCTCATTTAGTCCTTTTCTTATTTAATATTAATTTTTAAGTATTTTTAAATCATTTTTAATTAATAATAAATAGATAAAAAGTGTAGTAAATATATTTTCAGTTTTAAAATAAGTTTTGTAATATTTTAGATTTTTCTAAGTCATAATTTCACTTTTCTAGCTTTATTTCATATTTTCTTATATTTTAGGATATTATTAAATAGTTAAAAATAGTTTTTAATTAATAATAATTAAATAAATAGTCATAAAAATAATTTTCTTTTTCCAATAATTTTCTTATGTATTTAGGATTGTAAAAATATAATTTTCATATTTGTAGGCCTTTTATTTCTTAAATCTCACGTTTTATTTCGTACGTTCACGTAATTTTATTTAAACGTACGTTTTAGGTTTTAATCGTTAAACGATTTTAAATATAGAATTAAAATGACTTCAAAGTCTTTATTAGATTTAATTTCCTTAGTGTAATCAATCATAACCTTTTCCTGTTCAATATTCACCCGATCACAGATTCGTTGTATTACAATTTACACACCTCGTTGGGACTTAACGACCCGGGGATATAACACTAAACTCTCCTGGATAATTGCATTGCGTTCTCAAATGATTGACTCTTGTTGACCATTCACCTGGTTAATTTGGGTTGACCGTTTGGGACGAACCAACGGGCTCTTGGCGGGTCATTTGGTGGTGGGTTGATGAGTGGTGGTTGGTTATCATCTTCCATGATGAAAAGTGATGGGTGTTACGAACAAAGGTCACGAAGAAGGGGGATAGACTAAGAGAAAGCTAAAAATGAGAAAAAATTTACTTGATAGGAATCAAGCAAAGAACCTAAACGAGGTGGACTACTAACTAGCTATTCTATTCCCCGGCAGCGGCGCCAAAAACTTGATACGCTTACGCAGCGCGTTCGGGGTCAAAGGAACTTCCTTTTCGTCGAGCAAGTTTTTCAACACCCTAGGCAGTGAACCTAATCGTTGTAGTGTAGTATTAGGGTAAGCCACGGATATTGATATCGTTCTCTAGGGGAATAGGAATGCTAGTGAGAAGTTACTACGCTAAGGTTGAGGTTGAGGAAGATTATTTTTTATCTTTTTTATGTTTTTTAGGAAATTGAAAGGTACGAATCTCGGGTATTGGATTTGGGGGGTTGGTATTTCTACTGATTACTCTACTATTATCTAATTATCTAAACTAAGGTGGTGGTAGTCTATGTCTAATTAATGTGTGCTCGTATGATAGTTTAAAGATGTGTTTACTTAGGTTTTACTACTCCTTAATTATCTCCTATTGATGGTTGAGTTGTCACGTCTTATTCTTAGTTGCGTTGTGTGTCTAAAGTTGTAGGGTATGCGTTTCTCCCTAAATATTTGAACTTACCAAAGGGTCTCGTCTACAAAACCCACTAGGGATAATAAACTCTTACTCTAAGGCACTCTTTGGATGGTTTAGCTTACAACTACTCAGGTAATTATATTCTAAGGTTCACAAAGATGAATCAAGCATTAAGTACACAACGAATGACCTATCGCATTACTAGATCATTAATCAACTAAGATAAGAAAATACCAATCAATATTTAATAATTAAGTTTCATATTCCCTAAGCAAACACACAAATAAATTAGCCGGACATGGAGAACATGCAAGCATACACACAAATATTCAAAGACATAATTGAATTGATGAAGTAAATACTTATCTTGATGTAAGATAGGGTTTAGAACCCTAAAATACTGTACAAGACACCCTTGGTTCGGTTTTAGGTTTTCACTCCAAAAAGACTCTCCTAAAACTGAAAAATTCGGATTCTATATATAATATTACATATGCGACGGCGTCACCTTATGTTTTGTGACGCCGTCGTGTCGCCGTCATTAGGGTTTCGTCTTGGCCACGTTAACCTTGCGACGGCGTCACCTTATGTCTGTGACGCCGTCCTCTTCAGCTTTTGACGTCGTCTGGGTTGCATCTAGGTCGTCTGAGTAGCAACGGCCTACTCTTTTAAAGCCCGACGTCGTCACTTGAAAATAAGGTTTTTGGCTACTGTATCGTCACAAAAATCCTCCGACGGCGTCGCAATTAACACCTGACGCCGTCGCCTTCTGTTTTCAGCAGCTTTGAGTGTCTCGATTCTGACTTTGGCCATTTTCTTCGTATATTCACGCCTTTTCGTCCAAATAAGTGCCATTCCAGCATTTTGCCTTCAAGAGACCTAAAAAGTGAAAAGGAACGATATTAAGCAATAACAGATACAAAAGTGATCAAATAAGGACTTAAACGACCCCTCAAAATGGTACCTTTTAAAACTCTATCAAATATCCCTACACTTGTTATTTGCTTGTCCTCAAGCAAATGTGCTTTTAGCCAATTAATTTATAAGTTAGGGGTCATGAAGCATTGATTTAAAACGGTCCACAACACATATAAGCCCCGCAAAAGTCATAACAAGCACGGAAATTACATACTAGCACCTCACATGGGGTGTTTGGATACTCACATATCTCTCGGGTGTATATATGAAATATAACAAATAGGAAATGGAAGATAAACACTCATTAACCGGTCCTAGTACATAGATTACCATAGGCTTGAGAATAGATCAAACCTCCATCGCTTTGGCGTAAGCACCTAGGAAAGACTATCAAAGAGGTCTTTTAAAGGGTTGTAATGTTAGGCTTACGGTAGGGAAACAAGGGTTTGGTGGGATAGGCTATTTAGTGGTGGCAAGTCAAAAATCTCTATGTTAAATGCATACGAAGAATGGTGTTGCTAAGTGATGAGTGTGTAAATACTCATCATTTTTAGTCAAATCTGAACTGCAAAACGTCTAAAAATGCTCAGAAATACATCAAAATACTGAAAATATTCCAAAATTGCATTTTATATGTTTCAGATGCAAAACGTTTAAAATCAGATGAAAAATGAGCAAAGTTTGCATAATTGGCAGTTTCAGTCCCCCAAGTTTCAAAAATTGTAAAAAATAGTCCCTGAGTCAAAATTTCAAAAGAAAAATCACCAAAGGTCCTTTTAAAATCATAAGTTGTCAAATTTAGTCCTTTGGTGAAAAATGTAAAAAAGTTTGAGAAAATTACAAATTGGTCCTTCAAGTTTCAAAATTGGCAGAATTGGTCCCTGGAAAATGTGAAAATGTCAACTTTGGTCCTTGAACTTTTGATACTTGTCAATTTCAGCCCTTGCATCAACTTTGCAGATTTGGCTGTTCTAGTCCCTACAGTTTCAGAAATGGCAACTTAGGCCCTTGATTATTAACCTATTATTAACCTTGGCCCTTGTCACAATTCATTTGACCCTGCCACTGCTTTTTGGACCCTGCCATTTGGACCCCCTATTATTAATATCCCAGTCAAATGCCTTTGACTCACCCCTTTCCCTCCCTCATTCACGAGACACCATTTTCATCATCACAATCCTGCTAATCCCCTGCTAACACTCCATCCACTCCACCATCATCATTCCCCCCCCCCCCCTCCAAACACAGCAAGCCAAGAGTTCATTTAATGCCCTTGTACCTAACACTCAAGCCCCAGCTGGCTTTAACCAAGTTTGGCGCCAAAATACTTTAAACGGTCAAGATTGAATTAAGTAATCCTATGGCCAATATTTATGCTGGGATTTGTCCAGAGGAGAGAGACAAGTGCTTTGGAGCTTATATAAAGCAAGGAGAAGCAACAAGAAAGTAGTGAGTTTTAGTTTTTTAGCAATGAATGTCGACTTGTAGCTTATCACCTCTTAATTAATCTTTAGTTGTAATTTCAAACTTCTTTGTAGTAAACTCAAGTACTTTAGTGTGTAACAACTGATTTCAAGTCTCAATTCCAAGTTATTGTTGAAATTTCATCCTTGTATGCCACTGTCAAAATTCTCAGTTTCTATCCTTCATGTACAAGCTTTAATCAGCTTATTTATGAGGTCACACAAGCTTATATAAGCTCACAATAGCTTTTTGTAAGCTTGTAAGCAAGTTTAAAGCATTTTAGTTACTGGTCAACAAAAGTCAAAGCAAGAACCAAAAGTGATGCAGGAAGGATTTGGGTTGATTCAGACAGGAATATGGGTTGATTTAGATTCATATAGGTTAAGATTTAGGGTAGTGGTGCTCTGGTTTCACATGTAGCAAGCCATAGTGGCTATTGGACAAGTTGTAAGTCATTTCAAAGTTTTTTTTAGCATAATCAGTATTTGTAGTTTTAATCTGTTAAATCCTGTTCTAATAGTAGTGTTTAGGTTAATTAAAGTTAATTTGATCATAATATAAGTTGGTTAAGAGTTTGGATTAGTCTTGAGCTCAAATCAGTATGTTAAGGGGTGTTTGGATTGATTGCTAAAACTATTTCCAAGGTTGTTTTGATCTGAGTTCTTCATTGCTTTAGTCTTTAATATCACTAATCAAGTCATTTGAGTCTTCATTTACACATGTTTTACACTGAAAGTCAAAATTGATTTGCAACTGCTCTTGTGTGCTTATCTGTTGGAACAAGGTCATAGAAATCAAATCAAATAGGTCTAAAACTTGTTAAGCTTGCTTGATATAGTTGCATTACATCATATTTGATCTATATCAGTCTTACATTTGCTTTCAAAATCCACCAAAGTCAACTTTTAAATCTGTTTCAAAAAGTCAAAAGGTGTCAAAAGTGGTTTTATGCAGAACTTGCAGATGATGCACTGAGTTCAATAAGGATTTGTAGGGTCTGATTTTTGGTCTATAAGTAGTCTACCAGGTGGTCTTTAAGACTCAATATCTGTTTTTGGCTAAAGATCTCTGGATAAGCTAGTGCATAAGCTCAAAGTTGGTACCTGTTCACTGTATGCTGTGCCAAATCAGTTAACTCATTTTCTTGTCAAACTGCTTATCAGAGGTTAGGAGTAGTTAGATTTAGCTTACATTAGCTTATTTGAGTATCATTTAGGGTTTGCAGAAGTTTGGTGGCTTATTGTAACTGTTTGCTTATTTATAAGTGCTTATTTGGTATCCATCAACATTGCAGCTCTTGATTCTGTCACATAAGCACTACATTTCTCATTTTTCATAGGACCAGATATATATTTCAGAGTTTTCCTGAATTTTTCATTAATTTTGGTCACCATTTAAGTATTTTTCTTAATTAAAATATATTTTAATCACTTTTAAATAGGTTTTATTGCAATTAATTAAGAAAAAGTTCAAAAAAATAATTTTTCATTTTTTCCTGTTTAAGAAAAATATAAAAAGCATAAAAAAGATTTTTCCATATTTTTCCCCTTTTATTTTGTATTTTTCACAATTTAAATTAGATTAAATTAGTTTTAAATTAGTAGAAAATAGAAAATTAATCTGAAAAATACAAAAATAGTTTTGAAAAGTCTAGTTTGATATTTTAGATTTTTCTAAGTCTTAATTTTATTTTTCTAACTTTATTTCCTATTTTCTTGTATTTTAGGTAATTATTTAATAGTTAAAGTTAGTTTTTAATTAATAATAATTAGATAATTAGTTATAAAAATAATTTTCTTTTTCTTAATATTTTCTTTTATCATTAGGATTGTAAAAATATCATTTTCATATTTTTAGGGTTAATATTGTTTCAGTTTCACTTTTTATTTTGTACATCGCGTAGTTTTTAATTTCAGTTTTATTAAAACATAAAAACAAAAACATCATTTTAATTATAGTGATAGCGTTTATTTAATAGATTTTATCTTTTTAACTTTCTTTAATTTGCATTTAAGCCATTTTAATTTGTTGGCTTTTTCTGTAGTTATAATCATAATTCAGAATCCTTTTTCCGTTCAAACTCCTCGATCACTTTACGTTTGATAATTCATCGCATAGCTCGCTGGGACATAACGACCCGGGGAGACTCTATACTCCTCAGATCTTCATTGCATTTGTGCTTAAGCTGTTTTAAGTTTCTTACAGTTGGCCATTCACAAGTGGTCAGCTTGCGTGAGAAAACTTGACGGTTTTGCACAGATCAAATTTTTGGCGCCGCTGCCGGGGAGCTGTGCTAAGTATCTTCCGTCTAGCAGATTAGTTGTTTGAATACTCACTCTTTGTTTATATCATCCATATCCATATATATATATATATCCATATTTTCTTATAAAAAATCCAAAAACCCAAAAACAGCCAAAAACGTATAAGACACAAAAATATTTTTTCTTTTGTTTCTATATATGTATCAAAAATCAAAAATACAAAAAGGTTTGTCGTTTTCTTTAATAATAAACAACTTAAAAGATTACCACCGCAAACCAAGGCAGTGCACTACCTAACTGGGGGTGCGACCATAATAAGTTCCCGAACTAAAGATTTAAAACTTACCTTTGTGTCCTTGTGATTGGTGTACCTTTTTCAAAGAAGCCATTCATATTGTGATTATTGGTTAAGTTCACTGTTGTTTTGCCTCGATTTTGTGTTAATTGATTTTGTTGTGATATCGACGTTTCAGAACCAGAAAACCCATAAAGATTCTTCTCACCCGATTTTTATAAAACGTCTTCATAATTCTCATTCTCATCTGAAAGATTTTCATAATTCCATTTCTCTCCTTAACTCTGAGATTCCTTAGAGTTAACTCTAGTGTATGCGCACTCGCTCTTCTAGATCTGTAAGCCCATTTCGTGAGCTTGTCAAGATTCCAAGAAGGCGTGTTCGTAGACTTTCTGCTCCATCAGTCGGATCTGAGATCCGGACTGCTCACACTACTTCCGTTATCATGGCGGAAGAACGCCCTATGTGTGAGCTTCTCCAGGCACCCATCGACGGGTATGGAGATGCTATCGTTGTACCAGCCATCATGGCTGAAAATTTTGAACTCAAAACTGGGTTACTGAATCTTGTAACCTCAAATCAATTCTACGGTTTTGAGCGGGATGATCCTCATGCTCATATTCGATGGTTTAACAAGATTGCATCTACCATCAAGTATAAGAATGTCCCTACTGATGCTGTTAAGCTTCTTCTGTTCCCATTTTCTCTTGAGGGGCAAGCCCGGATTTGGCTTGAAAAACAACCCCCTCAGTCTATTGAGACATGGGAAGATCTGGTGAAGAAATTTGTGAATGAATTCTATCCACCTTCCAAGACCACGCGTCTTAAAAATGAAATCATCAAGTTCACTCAGAAGTTTGATGAATCCTTCAGTGAATCGTGGGATCGTTTCAAGGAATTGCTTCGTAAATGTCCTCACCACGGTTTCTCCGAGTTGATGCAACTCGATACTTTCTACAATGGAGTGAGTCAATCTGATCAAGATTCTCTCAATTCCTCCGCGGGAGGAAATTTCCTAAGCAAAACTGTCAAAGAAGCTTTAGCGATTATCGAAAACAAGTCTAAAGTCCGCACTGCACGAAGCAAGCCGGTTGTTTCCCAAGTCAGTGTTGGTCCTTCTTCTTCTTCATCGCCCGTGAGTCAATCTAGCACCGATGCTAAGATTGACAAACTCACGGAAGCTATTCAAGCTTTAGTTCTCTCCAACCAGAAGAAAGTCTCTTTTCCACAAACTTCACCTCCTGCTGAAGTTAAGAAAGTGGAAGTCTGTGTTACCTGTGGTGGCCCCCATGCTTATTACAACTGTATGGCCACCGATGGTAACCCTTTTGAAGCCAATGCTGTGGGCGGGATGTCTAATCAGGGAGGCAATCAATATCGTGCTCCTATAGACCCGAACCACCGTCCAAACCACTACCCTGGACCTCCCGGTTTCAATCAAAACCGTAATCAGAATCAGAATAGACCAAACCAAGGTTTTCAAAACCAAGGTAATTTCAGTCCAAACAACGGTTTTCAAAATCAGAATCAAAATTTCCAACACCAAGGAAATTACAATAGAAACCCAGGTCAGGGAAATTTCAACCTAGGGTATTTTCATGCAAACAACCAGGGAAATTTTCAAAATCAAGGCCCTAATCCTAACAATAGAGGCCAGAATTTTCCTGTGCAAACTCAAGCCATTGTTCCAACTGGCCCATCATCTGATGAGTTGTTGAAACAATTCATGAAACCCCAAGAGGAAATGAATCGGTTGTTGGTCAGCCAGATTTCTGAGATCAAGAAGTCTTTAAATGATCGACCCTCGGGCTCAGGTACTTTACCTAGCAACACGATCGCTAATCCGAGGGGCGATGCTAAAGCGATCACAACCCGTAGTGGTGCTTCTTATGCTGGACCCGCTATTCCTACTACCTCTTCTTCCTCTCTCCCGAAGGTAGTGGAAAGCGAACCTGAGGCGACAAAGGACAAGGAACTTCCTACTAATAACGGAAGTACCAGCAATTTCCATCCTCAGGTTGTCCCCAAAACCAAGCCTGGAGTTGTTTTTGAACCTCCAGTTGTTGACCCTAAATCCAAAACTTCTATTCCTTACCCCTCACGGTTACATGAGCAAAAGCTCCTCGAGAAAGCTAGTCATCAGATGGAAAAATTCTTTCAAATTTTCCAAGAGCTTCACTTTGACATAAGCTTCACGGATGCCATCACGTTAATGCCCAAGTTTGCATCTACTCTGAAACACATGTTGAGCAACAAGGAAAAGCTGTTTGAGATGGCTAAGACTCCTTTGAATGAAAATTGCTCAGCTGTCTTGTTAAAGAAGCTTCCCGAGAAGCTAGGAGATCCCGGAAAATTTCTTCTTCCTTGTGTTTTTCCTGGGATGATTGAATGCTTTGCCCTTGCCGATCTTGGTACAAGCATCAATCTGATGCCTTATTCAGTGTGGAAGAAACTTTCTCTTCCGGAACTCATTCCTACCTGCATGACTCTTGAGCTTGCAGACCGATCTATCTCGCGTCCTCTTGGCATTGCCGAGGATGTATTCGTGAAAGTAGGAAAGTTCCATTTTCCAGCTGACTTTGTGGTCGTTGATTTCGATGCTGATCCGCGAGTTCCTCTCATTGTTGGGCGGGGATTCTTGAGAACGGGTCGTGCTCTTATAGATGTATTTGAGCAAGAGATCACTCTACGTGTGGGTAATGAAGCTGTTACTTTTAACCTCGATCAAACTTCGAGGTACTCCTCAAATTATGATACTGAATCAATTAATCGAGTCGATTTAATTGACATTGCTTCAGAGGAGTACTCTCAAGAGTTTCTTGGTTATCTTCATAATTCTGTGAGTAGGAATTCCAATTCCACCACATCTTCTCAACCTATCATTGCCGACTCTTCCCCCTCTCTCACTCCGTTTGAGGGAGGTGACTTCCTTCTGGAAGAGATCGATGAATTTCTGGCTACTGATGAATCAATTCCGCCTGGAATTGATGGTGTTTATGATTCGGAGGGAGATATTCTTTATCTTGAGCAATTGCTTAATGAAGATCCATTACCCTCACTCCCTCCGAAAGAAATCACAATTGAGGAAATCAAATCAGTACAAACATCTACTGAAGAATTTCCCGAGGTTGAACTTAAGGACCTACCTCCTCATCTAGAGTATGCATTCTTGCAGGGTGATGATAAATTACCCGTCATAATTGCTAAAGACTTGACTGAGGAGGAGAAAACTGCTCTCATAAAGGTCTTGAAGTCACACAAGCAAGCAATTGCTTGGAAACTCTCCGATATTAAGGGTATCAACCCTGAGTTTTGTACTCACAAAATCTTAATGGAGGATGACTTCAAGCCAGCAGTCCAACATCAGAGGAGGGTGAATCCTAAGATTCACGAGGTTATCAAACAAGAGGTTCTCAAACTTCTTGATGCCGGTTTGATTTACCCGATCTCTGATAGTCCTTGGGTTAGCCCAATTCATTGCGTTCCAAAAAAGGGTGGCATTACTGTTGTCACGAATGAAGAAAACGAGTTAATTCCAACTCGATTGGTTACGGGATGGCGTGTGTGTATTGACTATCGTAAGTTAAACGAAGCCACCCGTAAAGACCATTATCCTCTACCCTTCATGGACCAGATGCTTGAGAGATTAGCAGGGAACGAATACTATTGTTTCCTTGATGGTTTCTCGGGTTACTTTCAGATCCCCATTGATCCGCTGGATCAAGAAAAGACCACATTCACCTGCCCATACGGGACGTTTGCCTACAGACGTATGCCTTTTGGCTTATGTAATGCTCCTGGCACGTTCCAAAGATGTATGATGGCAATTTTCCACGACATGATCGGGGAAACTATGGAGGTGTTTATGGATGACTTCTCGGTCATTGGGGACTCATTTCAGACATGTCTCTCCCACTTGGACAAGATGCTTAAAAGGTGTGAAGACACCAATCTGTGTCTAAACTGGGAGAAGAGCCACTTTATGGTCAAAGAAAGCATAGTCCTTGGCCATAAGATTTCCAAGAATGGGATTGAGGTAGATAGAGCAAAAGTTGATGTTATTGCTAAATTACCTCACCCTACTACCGTCAAAGGTATTAGGAGTTTTCTAGGTCATGCCGGGTTTTATCGTAGATTCATTCAAGATTTCTCTAAAATCGCTCGGCCAATGACCCATCTTCTCGAAAAAGATGCTCCTTTTATCTTTTCTCCTGAGTGCATCGAAGCTTTTGAAACACTTAAGAAAAAGCTTACGGAAGCACCCATTCTAGTTGCCCCCGACTGGGATTTACCCTTTGAGCTCATGTGCGATGCAAGTGATTTTGCTATCGGTGCAGTCTTGGGGCAACGCAAAACTAAGCATTTTCAGCCGATCCACTACGCAAGCAAAACTATGACTGAAGCTCAGACCCATTACACCACTACAGAAAAAGAATTATTAGCTGTGGTGTATGCGTTTGAAAAGTTTCGGCCATACCTTATCTTGACAAAATGCGTGGTGTATACGGATCACTCGGCACTCAAATATCTCTTTGCAAAACAAGATGCAAAGCCGAGATTGCTCCGTTGGGTTCTCCTCCTACAAGAATTTGATATCATTATTCGTGAAAAAAAAGGAGCTGAGAACCTAGCTGCTGATCATCTATCCCGATTAGAGAACCCTCACCAAAATGTGTTCGAGAAAAAGGAAATTAATGAAACATTTCCTCTCGAAACACTCAATGTGGTTTCTTTTCGTGGAGACTCTTTTACCCCATGGTTTGCTGACTTTGCAAATTACCATGCGGGTAACTTTGTTGTGAAAGGGATGTCGTCCCAACAGAAAAATAAATTCTTTAAAGATGTGAAACATTATTTCTGGGACGACCCCTACTTGTTTAAAATTTGTGCGGATCAAGTCATCCGGCGATGTGTGTATGGTCAGGAAGCCATTGACATTCTCAAGGCTTGCCATTCTGGACCTACTGGGGGACATCATAGCCCCAACTACACCGCCAAGAAGGTGTTTGATTCCGGATTCTATTGGCCCACAATCTACAAGGATGCCCATGAATTCGTCAAAACCTGTGACGCTTGTCAACGTCACGGGAATATCTCACAAAGGAATGAAATGCCGCAAAACGCCATTCAAGTGTGTGAGATTTTTGACATCTGGGGCATTGACTTTATGGGGCCATTTCCTTCTTCCCGTGGTAATAAGTACATACTCGTGGCCGTTGACTACTTGTCAAAATGGGTTGAAGCTAAGGCTTTACCCACCAACGATGCCCGAGTTGTTGTGAAATTCTTGAAATCTCTATTTGCTAGGTTTGGAACTCCACGAGCCATAATCAGTGATCGTGGTACGCATTTTTGCAATGACCAGTTTGAAAGAGTCATGCAGAAGTATGGTGTAACTCACCGTCTCTCTACTGCGTACCACCCCCAAACAAGTGGGCAAGTGGAAGTTTCAAACCGAGGGATAAAAAGAATTCTTGAGAGGACGGTTGGTGAAAACCGTGCCTCTTGGTCGGATAGGTTAGATGACGCACTCTGGGCCTTCCGTACAGCTTACAAAACACCCATCGGGTGCACTCCATACAAGCTGGTGTACGGGAAGGCGTGTCATCTACCAGTTGAGCTCGAGCACAAGGCATACTGGGCCTTGAAGCATGCTAACTTTGATATTCAGACAGCTGGTGATCATCGGAAAGTTCAAATGAATGAATTAAGTGAACTCCGTGATCAAGCTTACGAGAACTCTTTGATCTATAAACAAAAGACAAAGAAGATTCATGACTCAAAAATCAAGAACCGCGTTTTCAACGTTGGTGATCGAGTCCTTCTTTTCAACTCAAGATTGAAGATTTTCTCGGGAAAGCTCAAGTCCCGTTGGTCTGGTCCATTTACTATCGCTAAGGTTTATCCTTATGGTACCATTGAGTTATCTCAACCCGATGGTCCTAATTTTAAAGTGAATGGTCATCGAGTGAAGCATTACTTTGGAGAGGACATTCCACCCATGGTTGTCCCAGATTTACAAACTTTCCCCATGAACCAATGAATGCGGGGATCGAGTCAAGCTAGCGACTCGGTAATCAAAAACAGTAGCATGCCATATGGGTTCTCACCCATATTTCTGTCTTCTTACCTCTTTCTACCACCCTAGTGTGGGGGGGGGGGGGTTGCCCCACATGTTTTGTATATAAATTTACAAAAAAAAAAAAAAAAAAAAAAAAAAAAAAAAAAAATCTTCTTCCTAAATAATGGCCGTAGTATTTCTCTTTTACGTTCTTTGTTTCGGCATAACCGCCGGTACTTTGAATATTAAGGGCAATATTCATTTCTAAGTGTGGGGGGGAATTCTCACGAATTTTATCATATAATTATACCAATTCCCCCGTTTTTGGCCAAAATTTTTTTTGGAGTAAGTGTTTTACACTTTCTCATTTGGTTATCAGTCCGCCTTGTCTAATAAACAAAAGGATTGGCTAATCCAGGAGCAAACGGCTCTTGGTAAAGATATCTCAAATCCGTTGACGGCTTGCAATTTGCCCAAAATTGTATGGTATTCAGCTCACCATATCCTAAAAAGTGAAGAGTTGGCTAGCCCGCAAGGTTATGGCTTGTGGTAAAGGCAGTGGAAAAACCATAATTGGTAATCAGCTCACCAAAAATAATATTGATAATTTATCTAAGAGTTGGCTAGTCCAGAGCAAACGGCTTCTGGTAAAGACAAATCAAATCCGTTGGAAGCTGGTGGTTTGCTCAAAATCACATGGTTATCGGTGTACCATGGTTCTTACTTGAACTGAAACATTTGGCTACTCCAGAAGTAATGGATTTTGGTAAAGAGATTCAAATCCATTAAGTTTTTCTCAAAAGATTGCTAGGGACTAGCAATAGTTTAGTGTGGGGGATTGATGAGTGTGTAAATACTCATCATTTTTAGTCAAATCTGAACTGCAAAACGTCTAAAAATGCTCAGAAATACATCAAAATACTAAAAATATTCCAAAATTGCATTTTATATGTTTCAGATGCAAAACGTTTAAAATCAGACGAAAAATGAGCAAAGTTTGCATAATTGGCAGTTTCAGTCCCCCAAGTTTCAAAAATTGTCAAAAATAGTCCCTGAGTCAAAATTTCAAAAGAAAAATCACCAAAGGTCCTTTTAAAATCATAAGTTGTCAAATTTAGTCCTTTGGTGAAAAATGTAAAAAAGTTTGAGAAAATTACAAATTGGTCCTTCAAGTTTCAAAATTGGCAGAATTGGTCCCTGGAAAATGTGAAAATGTCAACTTTGGTCCTTGAACTTTTGATACTTGTCAATTTCAGCCCTTGCATCAACTTTGCAGATTTGGCTGTTCTAGTCCCTATAGTTTCAGAAATGGCAACTTAGGCCCTTGATTATTAACCTATTATTAACCTTGGCCCTTGTCACAATTCATTTGACCCTGCCACTGCTTTTTGGACCCTGTCATTTGGACCCCCTATTATTAATATCCCAGTCAAATGCCTTTGACTCACCCCTTTCCCTCCCTCATTCACGAGACACCATTTTCATCATCACAATCCTGCTAATCCCCTGCTAACACTCCATCCACTCCACCATCATCATTCCCCCCCCCCTCCAAACACAACAAGCCAAGAGTTCATTTAATGCCCTTGTACCTAACACTCAAGCCCCAGCTGGCTTTAACCAAGTTTGGCGCCAAAATACTTTAAACGGCCAAGATTGAATTAAGTAATCCTATGGCCAATATTTATGCTGGGATTTGTCCAGAGGAGAGAGACAAGTGCTTTGGAGCTTATATAAAGCAAGGAGAAGCAACAAGAAAGTAGTGAGTTTTAGTTTTTTAGCAATGAATGTCGACTTGTAGCTTATCACCTCTTAATTAATCTTTAGTTGTAATTTCAAACTTCTTTGTAGTAAACTCAAGTACTTTAGTGTGTAACAACTGATTTCAAGTCTCAATTCCAAGTTATTGTTGAAATTTCATCCTTGTATGCCACTTTCAATATTCTCAGTTTCTATCCTTCATGTACAAGCTTTAATTAGCTTATTTATGAGGTCACACAAGCTTATATAAGCTCACAATAGCTTTTTGTAAGCTTGTAAGCAAGTTTAAAGCATTTTAGTTACTGGTCAACAAAAGTCAAAGCAAGAACCAAAAGTGATGCAGGAAGGATTTGGGTTGATTCAGACAGGAATATGGGTTGATTTAGATTCATATAGGTTAAGATTTAGGGTAGTGGTGCTCTGGTTTCACAGGTAGCAAGCCATAGTGGCTATTGGACAAGTTGTAAGTCATTTCAAAGTTTTTTTTAGCATAATCAGTATTTGTAGTTTTAATCTGTTAAATCCTGTTCTAATAGTAGTGTTTAGGTTAATTAAAGTTAATTTGATCATAATATAAGTTGGTTAAGAGTTTGGATTAGTCTTGAGCTCAAATCAGTATGTTAAGGGGTGTTTAGATTGATTGCTAAAACTGTTTCCAAGGTTGTTTTGATCTGAGTTCTTCATTGCTTTAGTCTTTAATATCACTAATCAAGTCATTTGAGTCTTCATTTACACATGTTTTACACTGAAAGTCAAAATTGATTTGCAACTGCTCTTATGTGCTTATCTGTTGGAACAAGGTCATAGAAATCAAATCAAATAGGTCTAAAACTTGTTAAGCTTGCTTGATATAGTTGCATTACATCATATTTGATCTATATCAGTCTTACATTTGCTTTCAAAATCCACCAAAGTCAACTTTTAAATCTGTTTCAAAAAGTCAAAAGGTGTCAAAAGTGGTTTTATGCAGAACTTGCAGATGATGCACTGAGTTCAATAAGGATTTGTAGGGTCTGATTTTTGGTCTATAAGTAGTCTACCAGGTGGTCTTTAAGACTCAATATCTGTTTTTGGCTAAAGATCTCTGGATAAGCTAGTGCATAAGCTCAAAGTTGGTACCTGTTCACTGTATGCTGTGCCAAATCAGTTAACTCATTTTCTTGTCAAACTGCTTATCAGAGGTTAGGAGTAGTTAGATTTAGCTTACATTAGCTTATTTGAGTATCATTTAGGGTTTGCAGAAGTTTGGTGGCTTATTGTAACTGTTTGCTTATTTATAAGTGCTTATTTGGTATCCATCAACATTGCAGCTCTTGATTCTGTCACATAAGCACTACATTTCTCATTTTTCATAGGACCAGATATATATTTCAGAGTTTTCCTGAATTTTTCATTAATTTTGGTCACCATTTAAGTATTTTTCTTAATTAAAATATATTTTAATCACTTTTAAATAGGTTTTATTGCAATTAATTAAGAAACAGTTCAAAAAAATAATTTTTCATTTTTTCCTGTTTAAGAAAAATATAAAAAGCATAAAAAAGATTTTTCCATATTTTTCCCCTTTTATTTTGTATTTTTCACAATTTAAATTAGATTAAATTAGTTTTAAATTAGTAGAAAATAGAAAATTAATCTGAAAAATACAAAAATAGTTTTGAAAAGTCTAGTTTGATATTTTAGATTTTTCTAAGTCTTAATTTTATTTTTCTAACTTTATTTCCTATTTTCTTGTATTTTAGGTAATTATTTAATAGTTAAAATTAGTTTTTAATTAATAATAATTAGATAATTAGTTATAAAAATAATTTTCTTTTTCTTAATATTTTCTTTTATCATTAGGATTGTAAAAATATCATTTTCATATTTTTAGGGTTAATATTGTTTCAGTTTCACTTTTTATTTTGTACATCGCGTAGTTTTTAATTTCAGTTTTATTAAAACATAAAAACAAAAACATCATTTTAATTATAGTGATAGCGTTTATTTAATAGATTTTATCTTTTTAACTTTCTTTAATTTGCATTTAAGCCATTTTAATTTGTTGGCTTTTTCTGTAGTTATAATCATAATTCAGAATCCTTTTTCCGTTCAAACTCCTCGATCACTTTACGTTTGATAATTCATCGCATAGCTCGCTGGGACATAACGACCCGGGGAGACTCTATACTCCTCAGATCTTCATTGCATTTGTGCTTAAGCTGTTTTAAGTTTCTTACAGTTGGCCATTCACAAGTGGTCAGCTTGCGTGAGAAAACTTGACGGTTTTGCACAGATCACTAAGCCAAGACTCGACACTCTAAAACTCTAGGTAACGGAAATAAACAAACATAAATTTAAAGGATAGATGTAGGATGGTAGCCCGTATTTTTTTTTTTTTTATACACTTTTACTCTACCATCCTCTACAGTAACATCAAAATGATAGGGATTTATAGGCACATCCCTACACTTGAGTTTTTATTACTCTAACTCTAATTTGACCCGAATTGAAAAGATCAAAACACTTGGGGTACATTATTACGCAAACAATGGGAATTTGAATTTAACGTTCCCTTCCCGTCATTTCATAAACTTTAACTTTTCCCATGAATCCCAATCGTCCCAAAACTGTATACAAAGAATATGACTCGACTTAGCAACTCATGCAAGCAACCAAATAATTGAACTAAGGGTTTGGGGTGATAACAAACATTTGCACTAAAAGTGAGTGCATAAGGGGTAGGCTAAGGCGATTTGGGTGTATATTTGGGGGTGGGGTGTAAACAATGTTCTTCATTGATATTCCGGAAAAACCGAAACGTCACGAGAACCGCGAAAAGGATAGGCTCTGAGGGGTTAACTAGGGATATCGTGTACTAAAGATGAGTACAACGCAAAGGGTGTGGGGGAATTACTCAACCGATGTGGAAGAAGTAATTATATTACGGGTATCAAACAAGGGTTATCCTAATGCCTCTTATCATTTAGTTATTCCTAACTACACAAGTGTAGTCTCACTTGCGATCTCGGAATGCATCACAAAACAAGTTCTAGAATCTAATATACTACCGGTTCACACTCTAAGCATTGAAGATGAATGCTTTTAATTCCTACTAATCTAAGGGCGATCCTCACAAAACAAGTTCTAGAATCTAATATACTTGTTCATCGATTTATTTGTTAAATCACTTTGTTCATTAGTTTATCGGTTTTATTTTCATCATCAACTTGCATATTGACTATGAACAAATAACTAAATATGTATTGTGGTACACCAATTAGTGCATTTAAATATACCTTTATAAGAAAAATCTCTCTTAAACATTTTATCAAACAACTTTTGTGCACAGAGTATGTGTAAAACGTCATTTTCAAAATACGATATCTCACTCATATAATATCGAATTTGAGTGATTCAAAAAAAAATTGGGTAAAGAAAGAACAAAAATCTACAACTTTCGTGCTTTAAGTTTTGCGTACTTCAACCTTTAAGTTAGACAAAAGTAGGGTCGAATATCCCGAAAATTTCAAAAAAATCATAACCCACTTGAAATCTTAAAATAATAATAATAATAATAATAATAATAATAATAATAATAATAATAATAATAATAATAATAATAATAATAATAATAATAATAATAATAATAATAATAATAATAATAATAATAAAATAATAAAAAAAACAACTTTTTGTATATCAAAATGCATATCAATATCAAATTAAAAAGAATTAAATTTCTAGGTAAAAAAGAACAAAAATCTACAACTTTCATGCTTTAAGTTTTGTGTACTTCAACCTTTAAGTTAGACAAAAGTAGGGTCGAATATGCCGAAAATTTTAAGAAACTTATAAATCACTTGAAATCTTAAAAAAAAAAGTTATAATTTATATATCAAAATGCATATCTAATTAAAGAAAAATTAAATTTTAAAAATTACGATCAAATCGGTTTTTCATAAAAGTTTATCGTTTGAAAGTTATGTGCGTTTGAAGTTCGCGGTGAAATTAGAAAATTCAAATGACTTAAAGGCTCTTTAAATGAAATTATAAAAAAAATGGAGGGAAAAGGATAAATTTAGTGGAACACATGTCACGCAGTTAGTAGTTTTTTTTGCTTTGCAAAATGTTCTCACTTTGCGAGTGATCTCAAATCCATACACTAACCGTGTGTATCATTTTTACCATTTTACCACTATCTCTATTAGTTTGAGTGTGTAAATAGTAAAGGCATAATGGTCAATTAGTACACACAATTACTCTATGATATATCACGAAGACAAAATTCAAAAATATGATATAACAAAAAGAAAAAAAAATTAATACGTAACACAAAGTTAGCAAACGTGACAAGTAAGATACGTAAAGATGCAACTACGAGATCCAACTTTTGATCTTAGTGAACTAATAATGCTACTATCTTCATTGAACTCCCAAATAAGAAATCTCTAGCGATAACTTAGACAAAAATCGTTGATTATTTAATAAAACTAAAAATTGTGATTCTAGTTTGGTTGAAAGCCATTATACGAACGGACTGACACTGGATTAATCATGAAAGTACAAATTCGTCGAAAGTCGAAAATTTTTTTTTTTTTTTTTTTAATAAAATAGACATGTAAATGGGTCAAATAGGGCGTTTGGTATATTACAGAAATATAAAAGAGTCCTTGATTTGTGACCGAATGTCCGTTTTGGTGTTAAATGTTGTGAAAACGGTTTGTATATGTTGTTCTTAAAGTGTCAAGTTGAGGTCATGTCAAGAAACAAGTGTCTATGCAAGTTGTCCAAGTGCTAAGGTATAATGGGTCAAATAAGACGTTTGGTGCTTTTTTATGTTCACTAATCATTATTGATGAAAATAATGTGTTGATGATTACAGGCTAAAATTTTATATAACTTCTCAAACTTTTATTAGCTGCCGTTCTAAAAAAAAAAAAACCAAGTTCTTTTTGGAAAGTGACTTTTTCTCTTCTTTTTGTATAAAAGTGTTAGGGTTTGTAATATCTTTGAGTCATTAAAACATCTCATTTATTATGAGGTGTAGGTATGCAATTATAAAAAAATAAAGAAGAGGTTGGTTGTATAAAATCTTGATTTTGTCGTGTCAACTGTTTGTGATTTGAAAATCTAATAGTCTGTGAAACAATAATTTCATACAAGACACTGACACAACAAAATATCAAAGTTCAAGTCCTTAACACATGCTACAAACTTTATTGGTCGGCAATCAACTTCAAGCGTTCGTATGATTTTCGAGAAGATGCAAATGTATTCAAAGCTTGTTGAATCAATTGGTGTCAAAAAAATAGAGGCAACTTAGCAAAGGGTTCCTAGAGGAGGGTTCTTGTTTGTTTCTACACAAAGTGTATCTGTTTGAACTTGACCCCAGTCTTTTTGGCTAAATACTATTCTCATAATCCGTAGGCCGTAGGTAATTTCCTACAAAAAATTTCCTTAGGAAAAATTTGCAAGTGTTGGCCATTTTTCTTGTAGTGTGAGATACAAATTGATCTAGACTAATACTTAGGTTTTATCTTTAGCTTTTATTCTATTCTCATAAACATCGACCCCATGACGGATACGGATAATCATATATGATAATAATTAGTTAACATCTCGAAGGGATAACGATTCCAAATTTCCGACTAGTGTGGTGTGTAGCGGAGGGTTTTTTAAGCAATGAATCTACCTTATAAGAATCGGGTTGCCTACTATGGATCGATGGTTACTTTAAATAACGCGTTTATAATGAAATTCAACATTCGTGCCAAAATTTGAAGTTATTGTTATCATTTTTTTCAAAATTAGCAACGAAATGTTGTGATTAAAATCTGTATTTTTGTGTATAACAAAAACACTTTTAACCTCGGGCAATGCAGCGAGATGTTAAAACATATATTTACTGACCGATTTGAAATTTTTGTATTTTTAACTCAACTGTTTTCATTACAATTTAGTTAAAAGGTTATGTAATTCGGTATTAGAAGTTAGTAATAACGTTGATCATCTAAGGTGGAACAACAATACTTGTAACTTTAATAATTATAGTAAGTGAAAAAGAAGGCGATCGAGAATACGTTTTTCAGACTAGGAGGATATCGCGCAATGTGGTGGTGGATACCCGGTGACTATTTTTGTGGTGAGCAAATATTTTTTAATTTAAACATTTTTTATTTAAGTATGTCACAAATACTTTATAACGTAGCAAATATATAATTTT
This sequence comes from Chrysanthemum seticuspe, assembly GCA_019973895.1. NCBI lineage: Eukaryota > Viridiplantae > Streptophyta > Magnoliopsida > Asterales > Asteraceae > Chrysanthemum > Chrysanthemum seticuspe. The sequence goes on along the minus strand of BPTQ01000001.1, from coordinate 279,929,692 downwards.
CAAAAACAAAACGGCTAAATTATTAATATTTAATAGTGTAAATAGTTAGCACTTTTATTTTTCAAATTTTAGTATTAAATTCGTGATTATAAATTTAGTGAGCTTTTCTTATAAATAATTCTATTAACATATATTGTTATTGGAGACCTAAATTTTCATATATAGTTTAAATGAGATCTAAATTTTCATATTTTACATTAATTTTTTAATTTTCCTTTATTAATATTTTTTGTCTTAAAATTTGATTTTTTTTTTATAAAAAGTTTCAAATACTTTATAATATAGTATAGATAACATAAGATCCAGTTTAATTACTTAACGAAATTAGAGGATGAACTAGAGTCACTTTATTTTGCTTACCCACAAATCCATTCTTATCAAGAGACAAATCTTCATCATCTATCTAGTTTGATCAAATGGTGAGAATTAACCTAAGATTTAATATATAAACCTAAGCCCATCTTTTTTTCTTGTCTACTTTTTCTTTTCTTTTTTTCTTTTTTTTTAATTTTTAAATTCACTTTTTTCTTAAAAATCATTTTTTTATTTTTTTAATTCGCGTTTTTCTTTTAAATTCAGGTTATTCACGTTTTTTTTAATTTGTGTTTTTTTCTTCGCTTTCATACGTTTTCGTCTGTTTTCATATGTTTTCGTCCGTTGTCATATGTTTTCGCCCGTTTTCATATGTTTTCGTTCGTTTTCATACGTTTTCGTCCGTTTTCATTCATTTTCATATATTTTCGTCCGTTTTCAGACGTGTTTTACGCTTTCATACGTATTCGTCCGTTTTCTTATGTTTTGGTCCGTTTTCATACTTTAGTGACTATCACAAGTGATATTCAGAATATCATTTGGTGATTTTCTGAATATCACTTTGTGATTTTCTGAATATCACTTTGTGATTTTCTGAATATCACTTGTGATTTTTTGAATATCACTTTGTGATATTATGAGTATCACTTGTGATTTTTTAGATATCACTTTGTGATATTCTGAATATCACTTGTGATTTCATGTTACAAAATATTAGTTGAAAATCACTTGTGATATTCTGAAACGTATGAAAAATCTGAAAACGGCCGAAAACATTTAAAAAATAGACGAAAACGTTAGAAAACGGACAAAAACGTTAGAAAACGGACGAATATGTATGAAAACGGATTAAAATGTATGAAAGCGTAAAAACACGTATGAAAACGGACGAAAACGTATGAAAATGGACCAAAACGTATGAATAATGGACGAAAACGTAGAAACCGAACGAAAACGTATGAAATCGGACGAAAATGTATGAAAGCGGACGAAAACGTATGAAAACGGACGAAAATGTATGAAAACTGACGAAAACGGATGAAAATGTATGAAAAAGAACGAAAATGTATGAAAACAGACGAAAATATATGAAGGCGAAGAAAAAAACAAGAAATAAAAAAAAAAACAAAAAAACATGAATAACGTGAATTAAAAAAAACAAAAAAAAAAAAAAACAACGTTAATTAAAAAAACGTGAATTTAAAGAAAAAGAAAAAAATATAAATAAAAAAGAAAGACAAAAAGACAAGAAAAAAAATGGACTTAGGTTTATCTATTAAATCTTAGGTTAAACCTCACCATTATATCAAACTAAATAAATGATGGGGATTAGTCCATTGGTAAGCACTAGAATAATAGTATGCTTAACTCAGGTGATCAACTGAGCATTAGTCCAATGGTTGGAGCACTTGTAATTGAGTCAATAGACCCAAGTTCAAGTCCCATCCTTGGCACTTGCTTCATATAGGTACCCACCTCCGCAAAACCTATTGGCACACTGGAGAGACTTTGTGGAATAAGAGCTCAGGGGTCTAAGTCTTGGCTTGTACTTCCCGTCAATCTACACCTTTATTGTGAAATAATAGTAACATGTGAACTAACATATAATATAAGAAAAAGCAAATTTAACGGCGTTTTGATTCGTATAATATTCATATGAAGGATTGTAATCTGTAATAATAATTGTAATATAATCGATAAAATAAAATGTGTATGAATTGCAATTTGTAAAAGGAATAACAATTGAAGTCTAAATAACGTGAATGAATCATAATGTGCAATAATTGTTTGTAATTAATAATATAGTAAAGTCCTAAAAACATCCCTGTGGTTTGCCCCGTCGTGCTGATTACATCCCTAAACTTTTTTTTGGCACAAAATCATTCCTCCGTTAGTAAAGTTGGCACAAATACATCCCTCCGTTAGCAAATTCAGTTAATGAGGACTAACGGAGCAAATTTTTCTCCGTTATATTTACGTAAATCGTCCTTGTGGCAAGGAACAAATTGCAACCAAAGTCCTTCAATTTATTTACAAATTCGTCCCTGTAGTCAACGTTTGGTCAACGCCACGTGTCACCACATGAGTGGTGCCACGTGGCAACGGGTCGGGTCGGGTCGGTAAATGGGTCGGGTCGGTCACGGGTCGGGTCGGGTCGGTCAACGGGTCGGGTCGGGTTGCAACGTGGACCAATGAGGTGGTGCCACGTGGCGTTGGTAAAATATACCATATTTCGCTCGAGTGGGATTCGAACCCGGGTTGTGTGTGTGGGAAGCTATGCATTGCCCAACTGGGCTAGGCATAGTTTCATTAATAATACTCAAAATCTAATACATAACCCTTCCTTATTATTTGGCCCAATTCAATAATAACAAAAGGTTTAATTTAGATTTTGGCCTATCAATTTATGAGGTTATATGGACTGTCAAAAAATAAATAAATACACCGGCGGACTCGTTTTTTCGTGCTCTTTCCAATGGTATGCTCGGGGAATTTTTTCAACTTAGTTTGGACCTCGAAAAATGCGAAAATCATCATTTTTTCTTTGTTTTTGCATTTTTCAAGGTCCAAAACAAGTCGAAAAAATTCCCCGAGCATACCGTCGGACTTGTTTTTTCGTGCTCTTTCCAATGGTATGCTCGGGGAATTTTTTCAACTTAGTTTGGACCTCGAAAAATGCGAAAATCATCATTTTTTCTTTGTTTTTGCATTTTTCAAGGTCCAAAACAAGTCGAAAAAATTCCCCGAGCATACCGTCGGACTCGTTTTTTCGTGCTCTTTCCAATGGTATGCTCGGGGAATTTTTTCAACTTAGTTTGGACCTCGAAAAATGCGAAAATCATCATTTTTTCTTTGTTTTTGCATTTTTCAAGGTCCAAAACAAGTCGAAAAAATTCCCCGAGCATACCGTCGGACTCGTTTTTTCGTGCTCTTTCCAATGGTATGCTCGGGGAATTTTTTCAACTTAGTTTGGACCTCGAAAAATGCGAAAATCATCATTTTTTCTTTGTTTTTGCATTTTTCAAGGTCCAAAACAAGTCGAAAAAATTCCCCGAGCATACCGTCGGACTCGTTTTTTCGTGCTCTTTCCAATGTAATGCTCGGGGAATTTTTTCGACTTGTTTTGTTCCTCGAAAAATGCAAAAACAAAGAAAAAACGATGATTTTCGCATTTTTTGAGGTTCAAACAAAGTCGAAAAAATTCCCTGAGCATACCATTAGAAAGAGCACGAAAAAACGAGTCCGACAGTATACTCGGGGAATTTTTTCGACTTGGTTTGGACCTCGAAAGATGCAAAAACAAAGAAAAAACGATGATTTTTGCATTTTTCGAGGTTCAAACTAAGTCAAAAAAAATTCCCCGAGCATACCATTAGAAAGAGCACGAAAAAACGAGTCCGACAGTATACTAGGGGAATTTTTTCGACTTGGTTTGGACCTCGAAAAATGCAAAAACAAAGAAAAAACGATGATTTTCGCATTTTTTGAGGTTCAAACGAAGTCGAAAAAATTCCCCGACCATACCATTGGAAAGAGCACGAAAAAAAGAATCCGACGGTATACTTATTTATTTTTTTACAGTCAATATAACTCCATAAATTAATATGCCAAAAGCTAAATTGAACCTTTTAATAATAATGAATTGGACTTTTCACTTTTAGTAAGGGTTATGTATTAAATTTAAGGAAACATACTTGAAGCTATGCCTAGCCCAGTTGGGCAAAGCTTTGCTTCCCACCCAAATGACCTTGGTTCGAATCCAGGGGGTGACAAAATCGTTAGGGATGTAACCAGCGCAACGAGGCAAACCACAGGGATGTTTTTAGGACTTTACTTACCAATGCCACGTGGCACCACCTCATTGGTCCACGTGGCAACCCGACCCGTTCATTGATCCGACCCGATGACACGTGGCAGATAACGGAGAAAATTTTGCACCGTTAGTCCTTATTAACTGAATTTGCTAACGGAGGGATGTATTTGTGCCAACTTTACTAACGGAGGGATGATTTTGTGCCAAAAAAAAGTTTAGGGATGTAATCAGCACGACGGGGCAAACCACAGGGATGTTTTTAGGACTTTACTCTTAATAATAACAATAATAAAAATGTTAAATAACATAAAAATGTACTTTATTAAGAAGTCATTTTCAATGAATGTATCTTATTTTTTTTCAAGAGTAAATTACACCGTTCGTCCTTGTGGTTTGCGTTGACCGCAGGGTTTAGTCCTTTGACCAAAAAAATTGCACCGTACGTCCTTAAGTGTGAAACGTTATGCACAGTTCGTCCCTTGACCAAACGACGTTAAGTTTGACCGTTAAACTCGGGTAAAAATACTAAAATGCCCTCACTATCTTCTTCTCTCACCATCATTTACACATAAAAACACAACCATTCATCATCCTCACCACTTTTCTCTCTTTAACTGAAAACTGCAGTTGAAGATTAGCGAGTTTGCTCATCTTTTAACTGAAAACTTGCGAGTTTGTTCACTTTTATTTGAATACTTGCAAGTATGTAAAGTTTGCGAGTTAGACTCACAACCTCAAATATATTCACCAAACAGTTTGACTCATTATTACCTCAGATCAAATCATCAACAGTTCGGGTTAAACCGTTTGACCTCAGATCTAATCCTCACTGGTCGAAAACAGTTCAAATGAAAAATAAAAAGAAGAAACGAGAAGGTGATGAAGATCAGAAGAACAAATTACCCATCTCAAACAACATATACCACCACCTACATCTAATCCTAAATGCCAACCACATCAAGTCATATAACCAACATCAACAATCTCACTATCACTTCCTATCTTTCAAAGAACTGATAAACGAAAATAAATGAAACAGAAGAAAAAAAAAACAAAAGAGGATCTCAGTTTATCTCGTTGTGTAATCTTAGATTCGTTCAAAAAATAAAATCACAAGAGATTCATCTTCACCGATCCGTGTTAGAAGCAAAACTTCTTATCATTATCCGAACCACTTAAAAGAAAGAACAAAACCATTAGGTTTCATTCTCCTTTTGTGTTCGGTCACTTACAAACTGAAAACACAAAATCGAATACAAATATCTAATCTTACCCGCGACCTTCAATAAAGATCGTGATGCGACATGTGACCGAGTCATCTCGTGACTCATCAACGAGTTACCAAGAAACACGAGTCAAACTCGTGGGTTTTAACCTACCTTTGCTTACAACACAAAAAGAGAACGGGTGGTGGCGTTGTGGTGAGGTGGTGGTGGCACGTGAGTGTATACCAAGAGGTGGGGGAGGGTTTTTAGGCGCGTGACCTAGTGGATCGGAAAGAGGGGAGAGTGGGGAGTGTTTTGAGGTGGGTGGTGTAGTGTAGTAGGCGGCGGTGTGGCGGTGGTGGTGGTTTAAGGTGGTCGGTGGCTAGGTTAAAGAGAGAGAGAAATGGTGATGATGATTGATGTGTGTTTTATGTTTGTGTGTGTGTGTGGTAAGTGGTGATGAAATGACGAACTGGTAATCATCCTTGGACCATTCGTGTGAGTTCTCTGCTAGGTGTTGAATATTAGTAGGTAATCATCCACACCGTTCAAATGAAAAACAAGTAATCATCAACATAAACTACGCCGTTCGTCCTTGCACCATTCGTCCTTATGGTGTTGAAATGACGAATTTACCCTCGTGTGCAAGTCACATGATGGGGTTTTTAACGGTCAAACTTAACGTCGTTTGGTCAAGGGACGAACGGTGCATAACGTTTCACACTTAAGGACGTACGGTGCAATTTTTTTGGTCAAAGGACTAAACCCTGCGGTCAACGCAAACCACAAGGACGAACGGTGTAATTTACTCTTTTTTCAATTATAAAAATATAATCAACTAATTTTTTTTTTATTTTTTATATATATTTTTTTTTTTGCCAATTTAAATATTTTGTTAAATATTTAACAATCATCTATTAAGTTTTACATTTCAACCCCACGGTCACCATCCCAACCTTGTCTACCCCCACCACCACAAGGCATTGCCTCCACCACCACCAACTACCGCCGCAAACCACCAACCTCACTCACCACCACCTCCAATCACCGTCACCATATATAAGTAGTTAAAAAGTTAAAAAAAAAAAAAAAAAAAAAAAAAAGCCCCTAAGAGCGAAGGCAAATATGTACACGTAAAACTACTAAATTGCTCAAGAAACTTAGAGAAACTCTACCATGTTAGTTATAACACGAAAACAACTTAAAATCTCATTTTTTCTAATTCTAGTTATTTACGTGTTTGCTTTATATGTATTTGCATTATATATCATGTCATCGGACAAAAGAAGCTTATTAGCTCAAGCTTCGATCTATCTTGTCATCTAAGTTTTGGTCTAGTTGTTTCTCTTTAAACTGTCAACTATAAATTATTCTTCAAGCAGTTAACTCTCTCAACTATAATATCTCTCAAATGGTGATGTCTATAATATTGTATTCTTACATGTTCAGACCATCAAAGTCATCTTCTCTTATCTTGACTTTTAGATAAGCATTAAGGCGTGTAAGTGTGAATCTGAGCTACATCACGTGTTGATATGTAAGTTATCATCTTCATAAGTTACGAAACAGGTCCTTATAAATTGTGTAAACTACAATCCGGTCCCCGTACATTCCTTCGTCTTTCTTCCCGGTTCACACCAGAACCATGACCTTGTGTAAGAGATAACTAAGCATGACGATAAAAATTTATATTAAACCAACTTGACATAAACCAAGTAATAATCTAACAATACAACTTCACTTTTCATTTGAAATCAATAATCAAAGTCACTTTTCACTTTGAAGTGGAGTTTAACCAATATTTAGAACATAAATTTTGAGGCACCTAAAATTTGAAGCCCTGAGTTAAAATTTGAAGCCTCGAAAACTTTGGGACCTTATTCGATAGTACACCTCGCACACCTTTGTGCATGGATCTGGGTACGCTATAGAGTGATTAACTGACTAATTCAGAAACATCATTGATTAATGGCAGTCCATATATTAGTTTTCTTAAGATTTGTCAGCCACTCTCAAAAAATATTAAACGTGATTAGGTTTGGGTGATGTAACTTTCATCTACTTTTATTATACAAAAGACATACAACGTGATTGATTTTATATGAAGCAGACGAGTTTGTCGTCAGCTTAACCTTTAGGGTATATCTGACATACGAGATTACTGAGAGATTATGTTTATTTAAAAAATATATTAAAAAAAAAAAAAAAAAAAAAAAAAAAAAAAAAAACTACTTGAAATATAAGCTATGTTTGAGAGATCAAACTTATCATAGATTATATAAAAAATAATCTTTCATAATCTTTAAAATTCAATAATCTTTTATAATTTTTGAAATTCAAATGCTACCTTGTATAGCTTATAAAAATAATATATTTTTAATATCTTTTTATCTTCATTTACAACTCAATCTCCAGTTCAAGCAACAATCAAATTTACAGTTACTTTTGTCAAATATAAAACACCGAGAGCCTAAAATACCAAAAAAGTCAAAGCTAAATGTCAACTCATGTTGTTGACACTTGGTTCGACTAGTAATTTAACATCTATACCGAAAGAAATTAGTATTTAGCTATATATCATTCAACGAGAAATGAACAGTAATAAAGTTAAAGTTTGAAATAAACCTAGAATCTTGCTTACAAGTTGTGATTCATTCGGTTTCTTTTGATAAGTTTATTCGGCAATGAGGGGATTAGATTCTTAAAAATTGTTACATGTTCTAGTTTTATAAACGATAAGTTTTTATGGAGTTAGCATTATTTAGTTCACCTATCTTGTAAGGTGGGGGTCTAAAGAAAAGGTTAAACTTCAAATCAGGGTTGTTCATCGGTTCAAGTTTCGGGTTATTCGGGTTAGACTATTTTTTCATTTAAAAAAAAAAAAGACAAAGAAAAATCAAACCAAATTGAATTGAACGTGAACCGAACCGGATTGCCCATCCGATTTACTCACAAGATCCGAAAACCGAACCAATAGGACAAAACTGGGCAACTACCTACTCGATTTGAAAATGGGCTATTACCCACTGCCCGTACAAAATATCAGTATAAAAATGGGCTATTCTTCTTGGACAAAGCAAAGATATGATCCAAAACATGGATTTCCCATTATTTTTTCTTTTTGCTAAACATTCAAGACCTTTTCTTAGTTGGATCAAATATTAATATGATTCAGCCCCACACTTGTGATCAACTATTTTTGCCATAATGATCAGTTAGTTATAATTCTTATGCACGCGCATGTGGTTTACACATAACTCAAATTTATTTTAAGTTCGTTCAATATACGAACATATAGAATTTGACAGTGTTTAATAGTTTGTAAATATGATATTACACGCACGGTGTTCAAAAATAGAGGTGACGTCTTGTGACTTTTACAAATTCCCTTTGGGTTCGAGTGGTAAAAGCCATTCATGGGACGATACAAGAATTGATTTGAAAGGGTGTATTTTTATTGGTACGTGGGCAAACATTGTAAAATCATTTTCTGTGTTACATTCCAAAGATATCATCCCTATGCACACGTTAAGGCATAAGGTCGGAAATGGTTCTTCTATTCGTTTTTGGAAGGACAATTGGATTGGTAATGGGTCGTTGAGCTCCAGATATAATCGTTTATTTCACTTGGATGTCGATACTAACTGTCTTCTTTCTGATCGGCTTTCGAATGGTATTTAGTTATGGAATTGGTCTCGGCAAAATTCAGGAAGTAGGAATGAAGAAGCCTTGGAGAATTTGTTAGCAGAAGTTGCCCATGTTTCTGTGATCAGCTCGCCAGATTCATGGCAATGGAGCATAGCGGATGATGACGTGTTTATAGTGCTTGATACTCGTATTCATGTGGATAACGCCATTCTACCGTCGCTTTCTCCAAGTACTAGATGGTCTAAAATCTTACCTCTTAAGGTAAATATATTCATTTGGCGTCATAGACTTCCGAATCGTTTAAATTTATCTTCGCGGGGTTTAGAAATTACTTCAATTTCATGTCCTTTATGCAACGTGGGTGTGGAATCGAATGATCACATATTTTTCGAGTGTGATATGGCTATTAACATATGGCGGCTTATTCGTGTTTGGATTAATGTTAATACGCCTTCATTTCATTCTTGTTTTGATTGGTTGCAATGGTTCGAAGACTGGAGTGCTTCGAGGGTCGCGAGTGATCGGGTATATTGCATATCTTCGACGGTTCTTTGATCTATATGGCGATATCGAAATAGTGTCGTCTTGAATGCTCATCCTATTAAGAAAAGCGACTTATTTGACTTTTTTCGTGTGATTTCTTTTTCTTGGTTTAAGCATAGAGGTCATAAAGTTCTATGTTGGAACTCTTAGCTAAACAATCCTTGGTAATTCAAATAAAAAATAAAAAAATAATAAAATAACTAAAATAAATACTAGTATATCTCAACTAAATTTGTTTGGTGGTACTTATAATTCGTACTTTTATTTTGATACTTATAATCTTGTGCATCTACAAACTTTAGGTATTATAATTAAACTGATTGTCGTTATCCGTACTCTAGTTTTTAACCTATATACGTACGTGTTATTAAACGCGGATAATAACAGTAGGAGTGGTTGTTGTTGTTTATATAAAAATTATATAAGTATATGGGGTTTTTGTAAAATATATATTTTAAAAAAATATGAAAATTGAAGATTTTAAGTAAGTCAATAAAATTATATGTACTATTAGCATCTTTTTAAAAGTCTAAGGCTTGATTGTAAATATTTTTAACCAATTACATTTAAGTCTCATTTTTTTTAAATAGTATTTTCATTTTTTTACTAAATTTATTAATAGTTTGATCAAACTAATTTAATTTTGACTTTATTAACTAATAAAAGGGTTCAATTTTATAATTGAGCTCTATTATTAATCTAGAAAAACGAATTGTCACAAAATAAATATATTTTTTTTCATATTATATAAAAAATATGTAATAAGCTAACTTTAATTGTAGTCAACATCTGTAACTATGTTAAAATAATGGGAGAAAATATAAAAAGTCATTACAGCAATTTTTTCATTCACACATTTTTTGTATTTATTTTTTAATCAAACCGATCACACACATTCTATCTTCTCTAACTAACAATGCACACATTTTTTTTTTCTACTCACATCCTTACTATCCGAATCAAAACTTGAACTAAATAATTTTTTATTAATGTAAATACATGTTTGACAATGAAATAGGACAAATGGTACTATAAATTATAGATAATTGTTAAATGTAGCCTTAAAAGCTACATTTTAGATAGAGTAAACTCCAAAATACATCTTTGTGGTTTACCCCGTTTCGCACCATACATCCCTCTCGCAAAAGTTTCAACAGATACATCACTCCGTTAGTAAAAGTTAACCTATATACATCCCTCAGTTAAAATAAGGACTAACGGTGCAAATTATTTCTCCGTTATCTCCTAACGAGATAGATAATGTTTACATCGTTAGTCCTCTGGGTTAACGGCACTTGCACCGTTAGTCCTTTTTTACGTTTTCTTCCGTTTTTCAACGTTTTTGCCCGTTTTTTTACGTTTTCGCCTGTTTTTTTCGTTTTCGCCCGTTTTTTTTCGTTTTCGTCCGTTTTTTTACGTTTTCGCCCGTTTTTTTTATGTTTTCGCCCGTTTTTTTTATGTTTTCGCCCGTTTTTTTACGTTTGCGTATGTTTTTTTTCGTTTTCGTCTGTGTTTTTACGTTTTTATCTGTTTTTTTTACATTTTCGTCCTTTTTTACGTTTTCGTCCGTTATTTTGAATTTTCAGGTTAAAATCTCGCGAGTCTTGATGTAAAACATCATTTCGGACAACTTTCATGTTTTACACTTTTGATGATTCGGACCCGAAATGGGTCAAAATCGTTATTTAAAATCGATACATAAACATTTTTATCCATTTTCATACGTTTTTATCCATTTCATATATTTTTATCTGTTTTCATACATATTATATGTATAAAAATGAATGAAAACAGATAAAAGCATAAGAAAAATGAACGAAAACGTAGAATAATAGACGAAAACCAATAAAAGTGTATGAAAATGGATAAAAACTTATGAAAACGTGAAAAAAGGACGAAAACGTAAAAATACAGACGAAAACATAAAACAAACAGACGAAAACATAAAAAAAACAGCCGAAAACGTAAAAAAACAGGCGAAAACGTTTAAAAACGGAGAAAGACTTAAAAACGGACGAAAACGTAGAAAACAAAGCGAAAACGTAAAAAAATGGCCGAAAACGTAAAAAAATGGTAAAGAACATAAAAAAACGAAAGTAAACGTAAAAAAGGACTAACGGTGCAAATACCGTTAACCCAGAGGATTAACGGCGTAAACATTATCTATCTCGTTAGGAGATAACGGAGAAATAATTTGCACCGTTAGTCCTTATTTTAACTGAGGGATGTATATAGGTTAACTTTTACTAACGGAGTGATGTATCTGTTGAAACTTTTGCGAGAGGGATGTATGGTGCGAAACAGGGTAAACCACATGGATGTATTTTGGAGTTTACTCTTTTAGATATTCAAACACGTATTAACCGTTTGTACTTTAAATAATAATTGCTCACTCTTTACATTTAATATCTCTTAACTGACTTTAGGTATCACTAATTATGCATATTTTTGCTTCTTAAACATAATCTTTAGGGTTATGTTTAGCAAAACCCTAAATTATACTTTGTTACAACTTACAAGCTTTATCACTAAAGACTTTTCTAGGTATGGTAACATATAACAAAAGAGGCATTTTTTTTTCTTTTCCCCTAATTAATTAGTGTAGATGATCCTCATTTTGGCATGATATGATACAATATTAGGCAGTTAATCATGCATTAATTTTATGTTACGAACGTTCACTTTGTCATGAATGCATGAAACCCAACTACCTTTTACCCCTCAGGGGGGAGGGAGTGGGGCTCGGGTAGTGAATCGGGTAGTGGTACCCGATCGGCAACACCGCCCCGTGAGGGCTCGGGTATTGATTTCGGCTTCACAGCCCGATCGGTGAATAGTTAACCAATTCAATTTTTGGAACGTTGGGGACTAGCCAACGGCTAGTTCTTACTTTTAATAATAAAATAAATAAATAAATAAAAATAAATCCCTTTAAAACCAAATATCAAACACTCATTTTTACTTAAAAAAAAAAAAAAAAAAAAAAAAAAAAAAAAAAAAAAAAAAAAAACTATTCTCTCATAATAAAAAAAAATTGCCCCCACCTTTCAAACACTCATTTTCTCATGAAATCCCAACCTTTTTATCATCAAAATGTCTTCCGAATTCGAATACGTTATTCCGTCTTCGTCCGACGATCTATCCACGGGTAGCTCGATGCAACTTATGCTTCAAGCGGCTCAGTTTCTTGAAGACACGGCAAGCTCTAGCCGTAGTAGCATAAATCGTCATCGGGGAAATAGGTCTTCAAACTCTAGAGAATGATTGGTTCGTTGAAGCACCAAAGTACAACGAAGATTACTTTTAAAAAAAAAATCGAATGGAGAAAAGCATTTTTTTGCAAATAGTGGGCGACATTGAAGCGAGATACCCATATTTTCAAGAAGGTTATGACGCGCGAAACAAAAAAAGTTTCACGGCGAAACAAAAAATCACATCGGCCGTTAGGCAACTCGCAACCGGCAATCCCCCCGATGAGTATGATGAATATTTATGCATGTCTGCAAGAACGTCACGTGAAAGTCTTGATTATTTTTGTGAGGCCATCATTGAGTTGTACGGTCGAGAGTACCTACGTAGGCCGACAACACACGACCTTGCACGCATTTTCCAGGCCCATGAAGCGAAGCATCACATCCCTGGGATGCTTGGTAGCATCGACTGTACACACGTCAAATGGAAAAATTGTCCTAGACATTTGAGAGGGCAATATACGAGAGGTGACTATGGTGTTCCCACTATTATGCTTGAAGTCACCGCGTCACAAGATATGTGGATTTGGCATGCTTTTTTTGGTCCCTCGGGGTCAAACAACGATATCAACGTATTGAATCAGTCTGACTTGTATCTTACAGATCGAAATGGAACGACGATGAACAGTTCATTCCACGTGAATGGACGCTTTTACAAACGCGGCTACTATTTGACAGATGGAATCTATCCTAAGTGGTCCACATTTGTTAAAGCATACCCGTATCCAACCGACCCAAAGGAAAAGAGATTTAAGAAGTTACAAGAGGGGGCGAGAAAGGATGTCGAGCGAGCTTTTGGTGCTCTCAAAGAAAAATGGAAAATTCTCGATCGACCTCTCCGAGCTATGACCAAAGCGAAGATTGCCAATCAGGTTCATGCGTGTGTTATTTTGCACAATATGGTTATAAAACGAGAAGGGAGGGCAATCTCACCGGTTCATATAATGGATGAGCCGGTCCAGCCAGTGTTCGACAACAGTGTGGTAGCGGAGTTACTAGACGAAGTTCTCCATGACCGTCTTCGATATGATCTCACGGAGCACGTAGCACGTCAATACTTGCGGCATCTCGATGATTAGTGGGTTTTTTTTTTATTTTAATCTAGTTTTTTTTTAAGTATTATGTTATGTTTCTTTTTTTAAGTATTATGTAATGTTTCTTTTTTTAAGTATTATGTAATGTTTTTATTTTTAATGAAATGGTATGTTTTTATTTTAATATTGTATGTGATTTTATGTAAAAAAAAAAAAAAAAAAAAAAAAAAAAAAAAAAAAACGGGGTACTAGGGTACCACTCCCTCCAAATCAGGTAGTGTCAGGGTAGAATTGGGTAGTTTTGAGTTGGAGGGTTTTTATTGGATAGAGGTGATGTGGCACTAGGGTACCACCCCCCCCCCCCCCCCCCTTCACTTATATTGTGAATTAAGTGGCAATATCAATTGCATGATTCTCTTAGTTAAATATTGTTGCATCCTTTAGTAATTTTCATCCTTAGCTCATTGATAAACTTTAGGTTGTCAATAATAGTTTAGAGTAATACATTAGCTTTCCAATTATGATTATGAATTCTATGGTGCTTTTGAGATATTGGAAGAAACTAATAAATGGTAAACTCACTTACCATATAGGTGCAACAAGCGAGTTGTTACTAATGGCACTTTTTGAAGACTTTTGTTAGTGGTAAGCCCACAATACGTAACTGTTACATGATTTCATCTCATTCATATCTAGTTTTTGTTTTCATGTAATTTATTTTGTTTAGTTTTTTAATTTACCAAATGCTTTTAAGATCTAAATTTTATTTGTCTATATTTTGTAAAATATATATATATATATATATATATATATATATATATATATATATATATATATATATATATTTATTAATTGATTCTAAGATTAATATAACAATTTGTGTTGTCATTTTAATCTCCAATTCGATCTTCACTTCCAACACAATATTAAATTATAGTTTTAGATTTTATTTAATCAAGTTAAGTTAAGGAAATACAAAGTTACTTTCAACTTTTATCTTATAAAATATCAACTATTATTAATTCATTTGTTCTAAATATGTTGTTTTTAAGACTTTATTAGGTGGTTGTTGATTATAAACTCTGGTTATACAAGTGGTGAAACGCTTGTTGCAGCTATTTGGCACGCCTGAAAACATCTAGTAGACAGTTGCAAAATTTAACGAGGCATGCCAGAGATGGTTGGTACAAAAAAGTACAAGTCGAAAAAGATGGTTGCGTTGAATAAGGCGGCAAATGATGCGTACAATTACTTGTTTGAGAAGATTGGGAACAAAGATGGTGGTGTTGGAAGCCAATCAACACGTCTTCGAATACTATTGTCTTTGTATCAAACTAAATAAGCTTTTACCTTTCAATTGAACAAAGACTCAAATAGAGTTCTTTAGAAAAATAACTAAGATATCTATATGCATATTCATTTAAGCAATCTTGATATCCCAATTACAAGCACAATCACATGTGTTAAACAATCAAAAATACATATGTGAGCATGAGATTTAGACAACAATAAAAGATAAATCATATATAACAAAGGGTTATTTGAATGAGCAGTTATGATAAAAAAATACTTTAAAAAAAGTAACAATACTTGTTACTATATGAAGAATCTAATATAGATTAATATTGTATCTTATTAGTTTGATTTGTATACAGTGTAAGATTTTTTTTAATATTTAACAATTTATCATTTGAGCTATAGTTAATAGCTTTTACAAAAGATTAAATTTATCATTTGTACTATAGGGAAGCTTTTAGGGTAAAAGCTATAAATGCTCTATGTACTTTTCATAATAATTCATTATGCTTTCTCTACCTTTTTAGTGACATTCTACTTAACAATGTTTCACGTCCGTTGTCATTATGCGTAATTATATCTTTCTCTCATTTGAAATGACTTAAACACCCTTATGTCTTCCTCCTCAAAACATTTATTTAACGGTCATACTTTTAGTGCTTCCCTTTCTTACCTATTGATTGACCTTGTTATGTGAGTTCCACTATGCTTCTTTTTCCTAAAACTTAATTTACAAAAGGCAAATTAATATTCAACTGTTATCTAGATATATATTTTATTGATTCAGTATAAACTTAAGTTTCTAGTTTATAGAGTATTGCTGCATTTACTGATTGATAACGTCATTATTCAATTATGAGGACATCTTATATTCAGATGACACCGTGTCACCCTCGAATAATTCAGTTCTAATGATTTAGTACGTCATTTTTGTTTTAGGATTTTAAGAGTTATTGGGTTTCTTTTAATTTAGATAAACGAGAAAAAACACACTGCGTGTGCTATGTGTAGATCATTAACAAAAACTTCAAAAAAACAAACATTTTCAACGTTGATCTTAAAACATAGGTTATATGAAAATAAATAAATTGATAGATTAAGCGTAATTATAATTAGTTTATACTTTTTATTTTCTACTCCTTTATTTTTTTATGCTATCTTGTTTTGAAAATGAGGTTTTTGGCTGGAATAAATGGTGTTTTGCCAGAAGATGAAGATGTGAGAAATGACCAAAATACCCCTAATAACCCGTTTTAGTTATGTATTATGAGAATTTATGAAGTGGATAAAGCATAATGAGTTTCTATTGTAAGTACATAGAGTATTTATAGCTTTTACCCAAGCTTTTACAAAAGATTACGTTTTGTATTTATAGTTGTTATTAGGATGGAGAAGAAAATATGCTTTGTTAATGTTTTAGTAATTTGATTGACTTAAATGTAAGAAAAAAGGTTTATTTTTTTAGCAAGATTACCAATTTATGCCATAACATATTAATTTTGTGTTTCACTTTTATAGTGATGTAAAACAAAAATTTCTTCTATTTATAATTAGATTAAATGTTCATAAATTCACATGTCAACATTAAAATGCATAGATGATATTTTTGTGAGTTTAGTAAAAACAAAGGATGAACTTGTATATTATAAGGCAGATATAATTCCACTTCAGTCAAATGAATCCTGAACTACATATTCCGATTCAGCCAATTGAGTTTGCGGTTCAGTCTTGGTGTGACTATAATGTCAACAAATTCGCTCATTATCAAGTTACAGCGTAAGGTCTAAGGCCCCTTTGACAACAAAAAAAATTTAACCACGATTATAAAAAATAAAGTGTAATGCCTACTCCAAATCAACCAGTAAGTAAATATATTTTGTCATGTCTCTCAAATTGCCAGTTCCAACTAATGGACAAATCTCCAGTAGAATAGAACTACCAAACTTTTAACGGTTTCGCATAAACTAGTTCACATCTAAAAGAAGGGCAATTGTCATTTTACATAACTGGAAAACCTCACCTTATACATCAATTGCATCTTCAATAGTTTCGATTAAGTAAAAATTTTAACTCTGCTTGACCTAAGATATACACGTTTATACTTATCCCAGATGGAACTTGAACAGGTAGAACCACATAAGAGATGCACCTTTATATTGATAGGCCAGAGCCCATTTGGTGCACTTTCGACAATATGTAACGTTTTTAGCATTCTCTAATAGACAAAACAATCTATTGGGAATCTGGATGTGATTGTACACTACCTAAATTACTTCAAGCACCACAAGCTTATGGCTCATTGTGTATCGTACCATCTATTGTTAAGACTTAAGATTGTCACCCACATGTTAGCTGCACACAAGCTTATGTAATATTATTTGCACACGATCTTATGTTATGTTAGTTGCACACAAAACGTGGTTATAGAGGTAAATGTCTAAATGAGAGAGTGATTATAATAAAAATCGGTTAAAATTTTACACCACTAAATTAACATACATGTTATTCCCTTCCGCAAGATAGGTGAATATTTCATTTAATTTTTTTCGTCCAAAAACAAGAAATTGAAGACAAGGCACATATCACAAAAGTAAAATCGCCTTAAAGGAGCAAGTACGGATCACAAAACACCAACCAACTGTTTTCATCTCTAGGCAATTATTTAAGATACAAAAGAAACAACAACATGATTGACGATCAATAAATTAAAGAGTACTTCAACGCCCAATAAACAGCATAATACAAATAAACGAAAAAATGGTTCTCCTGACGACCGGAATTTTAGAAAAACTGACACCCAAATATATATAGCTTTAGACATGAAGCTTTTATTCAAAAAGTAGACAAATTCATCTAATAAATCAAATTCTTCCAGCAGGCATAGATCACGGATATATGTCACATAAAGTACACGTAAACTAACCTCGTTTTCAGAAAATGATGTCTTCGTCTTTCTGAGTAGCTGCCAACATGTCATGTGCAGCATGCAGCGAAATCCCTCTTTCTAAAGAGAGATGATCAGCAACTTGATCTTCGGCAAACTGTTTAGCACCTTTCATCTGCTTTTCAAGCTCCCTCTTTTTGAACGCTTGAATCTTCTTCAGCCTAAAAAAATCTTCTCTCTCCAATTCATCGAGCTCACCTTTAATGTAACTTATGGTGTTCTCTAGCCTTGGTTTCACCACACTCTCTAAAGCATTGACCCTACGGTTTGTAGTCTTGATTGCTTCATCAAGTGTTAAGAACGATGTTTGAAGAGATGCAAGTTCAACAAGAACCTCGATTGCTTTCACGTATGCAGCTTTACAACCTTGCACTTGTTGCCCGCCTCTAGCTAAACCAGTCAAATCGTTTTTAGTTTCCGCTTCGGAATAATGATCAAATTTAGGGAGTTTGACACCGGCAACGTTTTCAGTGCGTGATTTGACTTTGAGAGTAGCGGTTTTGACATTTTCAAGAACAACATATTTGATGTTGTCACCAGCAACATATTTTGCTTCGGTTAAAGCAAAGGCGGATGATTTCATAACGGTTCCCATTGATTCTTTTGTTGCGACAATCTTCTTGAGAATGGCTCGGAACTGGACAGTTAGAGCATCACTCTTTTTCTTTAGAAGAGCATGGCCTCTGGTTGCACCAATAAGACGAGCCTTAATGACTCCAAGCACTGTGACAGTTGGAACAACATTCAAACGCTGGCCCTGGCCGGCCATCTTGTCGAATATGTAAACCTGCGAATTATAAGAACAACCAAAATGCACAACTTAGCACACAATACAGCTATAGAAGAATTGTAGACGTAAGGGGTGTTTGGATGTGTGTTTTGATAGAGATTATGTGATTTTGAATAATAACATCAGACAATCAGTTGTAATAGAGCAAATTTTTCGGATGTGCTAAAAGTTGTCGGTATTCTTGTGAAAAAAACGAGATACATCTAAATGAGATGTGAGCAAAAGTCTCTCAAATTAGGTTCAAATAGTGGTAATCAAGTATTTTTATATCACCCTTTGATATTTAGTTCATTGTATCAGTATGAAATCATCAATCCGAAACTGATTATTTGACCCTTAAATGATCAGAAACAGAAACTGTTAATGTTTCTCTGAAGATTAAAACCTGCTTGTTGCTAATGGGTGGCAATAATTGAAAAAACCAATTTCAAATCACAAATCCAAACATCCCCTTGATACAAGATCAGTGAGCCCATGACACCTTTTCCATGTGCACACGGAGATGGCCATGTCAATACACCATGATGTATATTAGGTTAGAGTCTATTCGATGGAAGAAAAATTAGAAATTATAGATCAAGATAGTTTGATTTTGCGCAAGCATTAGCATAGACCATATATTGGACTTTAGAACACTGCTGAACTAACCGCGGAACCACCACACTAACAGACACTCATTTATACCCGACTAAGTAATAACATAATAACAAGTCATCTCGCCCACTTCAACCTCTAGATTTTTAAAACACAGTTAGATCACTATCCTTCCATTCCAATACTACAAGGTGTTACAGCCATGAATCTTATCATGGGACTAACCAGTTCGCTGATCTTATCAAGGCCTAAATTATTAACCAACATCCTTACTAAGCACCACATGCCAAGCCTGCACTATTATACATGTTTCTGCCATGCCTACTTCTACGCCTACTAATCATTTACCAAGTTTCAGGTTCTACGAATTATAGCAAAACCAGTTCGAAAGTTGAAGGAGAAAAAGTATTAGGGTTAACATACATGGAGGTTAAAGAACTATTTTTTTTGCTCACATAGGTCAATGAACTTATGAAACACCACATTTGGGTCGTTTAGCTTGTAAAAAAATATCACTCAACTTATAAAACATGACATTTAGAGCACAAGGTGTCTCAAAGCCATAGGGCTCGTGTTATAGCACTTTTTGCTGCCACCTCGGTTTTGTTTTTTCCCCTGTAACTCAGCCCCTATAACTTAACCAAAAAACAACCTCCCTCCTTACAGGACACCCACTGGCCACACATAACCCAATAAAACACAAATACAACACACACACACACAAAAAAGAGAGAGAAAAACCTAAGCCCTTATAACTCAAGGGGGGTGTGGGGTTGAGTCGGTACCAAGTGCTCTTAGGTTACTTAACTTATAAAAAAAAAATGCATTCACGTCACTTGTAACAATGCTAAAGAAGTAATCCAAATGTCATTTCTTAATTCTTATAAGTTGAGCAACTTAATTGAACAAAAACTCGAAGTTAAGTAACCTCCATATATAACTGTTAGCTTTTGAAGTGAAGATCATTCTCTAGGGTCTTATATACGTAATCATTGTAATAGTTTAAGGTTTGGATGTAGGTCTATGTTACGTTTGTACTCGTTAGGTTAACGTCTCGTGACTAATGCGGCCTACAATATTGAACCAAAACATAACTGAGATCCAATCCTCCAACCAAAATACTAAAACCATTTAGGATCGCAACCTTCTACATTAACAAACTAACGCGCGATAAACAATTTGCATAAGCTAAAGATCTAAACTAAACGAAAATTGACTAACAATCATATTACATATATATTCACCAAAAAAAACAATTAAATAAATCACTAAGATCTAAAGTGAATAAAATTAAATTAGACAATAACAAAGTAATGACAGATCACAGATATATGAATGTTTAATAAATGAATTGTAAATGAATAATGAAAAATTAGATCTGTAATGAAGAATAAAGGATGATTACTTGATAATTAGGGTTTGGTGATTGTAATGGAGATGAAGATCATATAACAGATGATGATCGTTCGGGAAATTTTGTTTTTCCCTTGTTTTTTTGATTGATGATGATGATGATCTTGTTTAATGGGCCACGTCTTATTTATATTTAGAGCAAGTTGCAAAAATCGTCCTTGTGAACTTTCAAAAGTGCAGGCAGTATCTTTGTAGGATTTTGGGTTGCATTTTTCGTCCCTGTTCAAAATAAAATGACTAAAATGCTTTTTATTAATATATTACCCCCGGAAAAGATATTGTCACGTCAGTTTTGCATCTTAGGCTGGTCCCAGTCGCAACCTGGGACAACCTGCGCCACGTCAGCTTTCTCTCTCCAGCGACCTGGGACAACCCGGATGCCCCAGTCGACGACCCAAGGAATTTTTTATTTTTTTTTTTTATTTTTTTTTTTTTAATTCAAACATTTTTAACATTAAATTTAAATTTCATTCAAACTAAAAACAAACCATTACATTACGAAATTAAAAAAAAAAAAAAACATTACACTACGAATTAAAAAAAAAAAAAAAAAAAAAAAAAAAAAAAAAAAAAAAAAAACATTACAATACGAAATTTAAATAAGCACTAGAATACTTAAACTAATAATCTAAATTGTAACGTTCTTTGATTGCTGCCTTAACTTTCTCCAACTCTTCTAGTTGGCGGCCGGTCAAATTTGGGTCGATTGGGGTGTTGTAGAAGATGATGTCGGACTCCAGTTTTGATGTCCTCATGAGCTCAAGTTTTGCCTGTTTTATCTCGAGCTCTTTTTCCCTCAACCGTAACCAAGTATCTTCTAAACCCTGCTTATTCTTACCTTTATCCTCTTTTGACGGCTTCTTGGTCCTTAAGAAATTTTTGGCCAACGATTGCATAAATGAGTCTGATGGAACATCACCATCACGAGAGGAGGAGGATGCTTTCTTCCTTCCTTTGTCACGACCAGCCGGTCGTGATTCTCTAGTCGCTTCCTCAGCAGAATCATCAACGTCATAGACATCGAAAGGATCACGAGCTGTCGTTGAACCAGAGGTAGTGGTAGAACCCTTTGTTTTCTTCCGACTATTTGTTGATAAAGCCGGCAACTGTCACACCCCCAATTTACCTGTTTTGCAGCGAAATGGAATTCCTGGGGGATTGACTGTCATAGCACCACAATCACAGTTATATTGAACGACCTAAAGTGTCGTTTTGAAAACACATCGTTTGATATTTAACAAAAGCGTTCAGAGTTACAACATAGGTCCCAAAGTTTACAAAGTTTGCGGAAACATAAATATATTACAAGTCCAAACGATGGTTTTGAAATAAAGTGCCATAATGTGCAATGATATAAGTCGACGCCGCGACTCAAAAGGTAGGTCCCTAAACCATGTCATGATGATAATGCCTCAGTTACCTGAAAATACATTGCTAAAACGGTCAACAATAATGTTGGTGAGAAATCATAGGTTTATGTAAATGTTTTATATGACTACGCAAGTATAGATCAGGCATGACAATCATGTCACGTAAAAATGTTACAGTTGCTATAAGCCCATGACACCGAAACGAGATTGTTCATAATGTAGGCCCCAATAGAGTGTTTGCCAGACAACTCAATAATGTTATTAAATGAGATGCATCCGTATGACTAGTTGGGATTCACCAACCCGGATGGAGGCGTCACCCTC
Organism: Chrysanthemum seticuspe; assembly: GCA_019973895.1. Lineage (NCBI taxonomy): Eukaryota > Viridiplantae > Streptophyta > Magnoliopsida > Asterales > Asteraceae > Chrysanthemum > Chrysanthemum seticuspe. The sequence continues at coordinate 279,907,154 of BPTQ01000001.1, read as the reverse complement.
GATAGATCTATCCACTCACCCTCGCTTCTAAGATTAACGGTTCATGTTCAAGTAATGGGGACTTTCAATTGGCAAATGCGGTAACTTAAGCAATGTAAATGAATTTAATGTACTTGGTATCGTAATAAAAATGTTGTGCAATGTATTCTCCCCCGTAGGTTTGAAAATAATTAAAAGTGTATACGACGGGGCTATGAAAACTCACTTGGTAAACTGGTGTGACGACAAGAGTGAGTACACTGAGGTATAGCGTGATGTTTCAATCTGGACCTATTACGAATGATATGATATGTAATGAGTTGCAATGTAATGTTATGCATGCATTTCGTATGTTATTTATACCATTTGCGAGTTTTGAAAAAATATTACTTATCGTCGAAAAATACTCTTTTGACGTCTTGACCATTCAAAAATCACTTTACAAGTATTTACGTCAAAATGTCATCCTACAATGGTTTTATAATGATTTATGGTGAAATTATCACTTTTCTTCTTGAAAGTGACAAAAATGGCTTTGGAAAACTAGTCGTAAAATGGTGTACGTCGATCGTTAGAGAACGAACTCGACGGTTTTGGAAAGTTTGTATCGAAATCTAGAAGTTTCAGTTCAGGAGTTTTCGTTCAAAAGGTCTCGAACATAAAGATAATAAAGGTTAAAGATGGTGGTTTTGGCTAATTGTTATGTAAAAAGTGAGTTTCGGCCAAGTTTAAACATCCGTAATTAATTTATTAAAACTCCGCTATACAAACGGTCGATTGTTTTGAAAAATATGCTCGGTGAACTTGATTTTATCAGAAGACATTTCGTTCTAAAAAGTTCCACATCATGGTTAAAAACAGCCGCTAACGTGGTTGTTTCAGCTACCGTAACACTTGTATCGTAAAAATAATATAGTTTTTCAGAAAATAATAGTTACGGCAATTTTATGAAAACGTGCATATCTTTGTCGTTTCAAATCCGTTTTCTATGTATAATACGTCCTTAGCTTCGTATCAAAGTATACTAATATATTTTTGATAAGTCGAAATAATTTGTGAAGCTTAAGGCTCGTTTTTAACTCGTACTAACCAAAAACATGTTGCTGAATTTTCTGAAAAGTATATATTTCGTCGTCAAACTTTAAAAATTCATAACTTCTTCGTTATAACTCCGTTTTAATCCGTTCAAGCGGCCACGGATTCGTTTTAAAGTATATTTTCTAAATATCAAGGCCAAAAAGTCGTGCCTACTGTCGGATTTTCCAGAAAAACAAAACAAGGACAGAACACATTTTTATACATATCAAAAATAGTTTTTCTTGTACCAAACCTATTCTAATCCCTTCAAATCAACTCCAAAGCTAATCTAATCCTACCATACACCTTCTTAGGGTGTCATGGTTTCCTAAACATCATCAAGACCAAAGTATACCAAGGGGATAATTATAGGATGACCATATATATATATATATATTGCTAAAAATCATGTAAAAATGGTATAAACAACACAAATCTTGCATGCTTGTTCCAAAAATGAAGAGATACTTATAAAATGAAAAGGAGATATGAAAAATATAAATGATATGCTTACAAGTTAATATGATGAGGTGCAAAGAACAAGGTTTAGCCTAAACACTCTAGGTTTTTATTTCAAAACCTTGAATAAGAGTGTATCTAGATTGTGTTAATGCTTGAACTTGAAAAAAAATGATGATCCCTTGTATTTCCTTGGTGGAACCGGTTGTGGAGAGAAAGCAAGAGAGATGAAATATTTTTTTTCTTTGATAATGAGAATTATTGAGGTGAATAAAAATGTGTAAGCAATAGTTGAATGAAAATCTTTGTAAGTAGAAAATCTACCAACTTTGACTTATCTCCCCCCTTATGGCCGTATTTTAGGGGATGGTGTTTCACCATTTTATTTATTTTTTTTCTTTCTTTGTATATACTTGTAAAAATGTGTAAGTGAAAGGTGTAGTTTAAATGTACATTGTAAGGTTTTATATATTAGTGTATTTAAGGAAATTTTAGGTAAAAGTAATTTTTAATAGATCAAAGTAGAGTATAATGAGGTCATAAAAATTGTAAAAATACATTCCTTGTGAAATTTGAGTGATATAAAAATTTTCGTATAGTTTTTAAGAAAAACGTCGTAATAATATAACTTTAACGATTTATATACGAAATAAATTTAAAACACTAGGTAAAGTCAAAATATAGTTTTTATAAACTAAATGTAAGTTTAAAAATATGTCGGGATCATTTTTTTGAAAGTAACGGATTAAATGTTAAAAATAATAACTCACGCGATAACGTTTATTTAATATAAAAATTACGCGTTAAATGTGAAATGTAATGTCATGAATGAACTAACGTGATGCAGATGATGTTAATGAAATGTAGACTAAACTTAGTCCATATGAAATGTACGTGATGATATGATCATGAATTCGCCGCTAAACCTTTAAGGTTACACGAATTTGGAACACGCAAACCTAGTTTACGATAAATGTTGAAATTGTAAGGCATGAATTGTTTCGAGAAATGACCTGGAAGTACGGGTTGTCATATTCGCCCATCCAAAAAGGAATTCAGTCCCTGAATTCAGTCGTTGTTAGGTCTATCGAATTTTGAGTTTGTGATGAATATCGAGGAGAGAAGACATGGAGAAGTGTCGTTACGGTTATCGATGATTGAGAGTGTATAGAACATCATAGTAAAGAAAATATCGGATGAATCTCTCAAGCAACACTTTGACTTTGGAATATGTGAAGATTTTGCTTGCACTAAGATTTATAAATAACTGCTCCCAACATAACATGATCCCTCCAGAATTAGACATAGTTAGCTAGGCTATGTATAATTAAGGAACGATGATGTGACGTTCGGTTTAGTTGTTATAACTCTCAATGTTTACAAAGATTTAAACCGTGTCGTTAAACTGGTCGTTAAGGAACAGAAAGTAAAATTCTCATAAGTTATAACAAATCGGAAAGAAAATAAGTACGATAGATGAGAATATTTGGGTCGAATTGGTTCGTCCAGTGTTTTTCTAAATCGCACCACGCCTTTCCAAGACGAGTCCTTGTGCATAATTTGTTGCCCACTTGAGGTTCTAATGGGTTGCGGCTTATGGGACATATTTCCAATATTTCGCGTCGTACATCGACGTAGCTTATCTAGCCATATGTTGTTATTTGTAACTGATTTTTGATTTGTATGATTTCTTTGTTTGTTTCATGAATGAGTTATGGACTAATGAATTGGACTTTCCTGATTTTAATCCTTGAATAAGTGATTGATACCTCAACCTTACAGTGCCTCAAATGGTGTAGTCAACATGTTCATGAGCTAACTATTGTTGCAAAGAAACTTGTCGATGGAGAATGATTTGCCTAACCGTTTCTAGAAAGTCATACTGGCTTGAGCATATTATCTAATGTGGAAATTGCTCTCTAGCTCTAACCATTGAGCTGAGGATAGTAGGCGGTAATCATGTCCTAGTAGGTTTCATGGAAATCCTGAAATGACTGTCAGCAGTCTAAGATGAATCGAATAGCTTATAATAGGTACAACTGGAATTAATACCACGTGTCTTGTGTTAGATTTCAAAAATGTTAAATCTGTCGGAAAGGACCTTATTGAAAAGAATAGATTATAGGTAACAGTTGTGATTCCTCGCGTTTCTAATCCTATCGAATGTCATGACCTGAGTATTACTTGCCTAATGTGCTTAGTCTTTATGACTAAAATGTTTATTGTTTGTCCGACATGTTCAAACCTGTGGCATCTCTTGATATGGAAGTGAGGTTACTTGGAATTTCTAGAGAACACAATGCCTTAGGGGAAGTTTATATCGATAACCTTAATTTAACCATATTTTCCTTTAAGGGAAACTCATTGTAGGGAAGTTCACATATTGTTGAGGCCATGTTTAACAGAATGTTCTACAGTCTCAGTTAGAAGACTTGGTATATCCCTATAGTGTTGCTTCATGGGTATTCGCTTCGTATTAAATCTCGTAACTCGGTCTAGCTAGTACTTTTGGAATGATAGAGTTTGGATTCTAATTCAAAATAGTGGTTCGGAATGTCTCGTGATGTCTTAAGATTTTGGTTGAGTTTTGAATCATCCTACCACCTAGTTCTAGTCCTTGTTGGTAATTCCAAAATCCTTTCATTGTTTTCTTGTATCGAGGAATCCTCCTCACAGATGGTATAGGAAGTCTTTCCTAAAAAAAGTCACTCGTCAAATCCTAACTTATCGGTTGAGTGAGAGATAAATGGTGTAAGCATCTATAGAGTGTTAACAGAAAGAAATGTTTATGCACGATATATTTGATTATAAAACTTTGCTTTCAAACGAGAATAATTAGTTTGTAAGAAAATTACAGTAAAGTTTATGAAAAGGTTTGTAAAACCACTTTATTGAGTAAGAAAGAAACATTTTTATCATTTACAGTTTAATAATAAATCTTAGTTGTGGCTTGGTGTTAAAGCAACAACTTGTTAAGGTGATTTTAAAACAGCTTATATAGTGATAGAAAACGGCTTAACAATGGTAGTGAAATATTTTGGTAAGACACAATTCAGCTTATAACATAACTCGTGAAATGATTTGCAAAATAGCTTACAAGAAAACAATTTATCGTTTGTCAATAATAGAAGATTTCGTAGTTCAATTAATATCAAGATGGTTTATTGGTTGGTAATATAATAGTCAGTAAAGTAAAGGCGAATAGTCTGTGAGGTAAGTGTACCAAGTTTTATGATTTTTAAATCAGACAGTGGCTAAAATAGCTCACCAAAAGGGTAAAATAGTTTATAAGACCGTAATATTACTTGCAGGAAAAATTTGTAATATAGTTTATAACTTGCTATTGCAATTATTTGTTGTTTTATAAAATAATAGCAAATTAATCGGTTTATCATACTATGAGAAAATAGTTTGCAAAGTATCAATAAGGTCATTGTTTATAAAGTATTATTAAAGTCGTAAATTTTTGGTTTAATGGTACAGGAGTAAGATGAAATGGTCGGTAAAATAGTTGAAAGCAGTTTGCGTTAGATAACGATGAAGTTTATTATCTCATAAGAGGGAATGTAGGACAAATAGTTGGTATTCAACGTTTTGTTTTGTAAGATAATAGCTCGATGATTTTTCAGAGTAACATGAAAATCGTTTCGCATGAGGATATTAAATAGTTGATAAAATGACTGAAACCAATTGATAAGTTGATAATAAAACAACTTGCGTTAAAACTTTATGAAACAACGTTTCTAAGATGGTGATAAAATAGTTCGAAATAAAATCAAGTGAAATAATTTCATGAAATAGTAGCAGGATAATTTGGAATAAAATTTGTTGGATGGTTTGTAGGATACATAGGAGAACCTTATCGAGTAATAACAGTCTACTAATTGGTCGAGAATAAAGTTGGCCTAACCCTTAGTAAGATAGTGACGCATCGTCGTGAAATGATGGAAAATTGGGCAATTGGAGTAAGGAATGAAATAAACAAGGTGGTGATTATCGTAGAAATAATAAATGATGAGGATTACATTAGCTAAAAAGGTACTTATTATCTGTTCCTGTTGGTGGTCTAATCGTGTTTCAAGTGTAGGAGTATTAGGCGGTCTAGCAACGATAGCCCTAGAACTCTCACAGTCCTCAAACCTATGAGATGGTGTAGTGTCTATAGTCTTAGTGGTAGATGGTAATGGTGTGTCAAATCATGCACGCTTCCCAAGCTGCAAGTCAGGTATATGAGTATCGTGTATGAGATGTGATGGTACGGATGGTGCTCAAAATAATAATGATGATAATGGAAATCCTTGTGGTGAGTTAAGAAAGTAGGTTCATTAGGACTAAGCCTATAAGTTCTACCCAATGGTATGATCTGTCCCAACTGAGTGATAAAAATTGTCCTGATCCTACAGTGAATCAATAGTGATCGCGATGGTGTAGGTGCAACTTCGCCCTCCTAAAAGGTCTCAGTGTCATCATCTGATGTTATCGGTGTTGAGTCAACTGATGTTAAAAATTATGATAGGGACTGACAAGGCATTCTCCATGTCAAAGTGATGTGAGTATAATGGGATGGGTATTTGAAGGCATCTATGTGACAATCGAGTTCGAAATGAAAGTAAATAACTCGTAAAATGTGCGTATAAAACCGCATGTAAAGTGAACATGCACTTATGATGAAATGATGAGATGCTATGATAATGTAGTTATAGTCTAGGGTCAATGATGCAACCTAGTTCTCTATAACTGTAGCTCTGGTACCAATCTGTCACACCCCCAATTTACCTGTTTTGCAGCGAAATGGAATTCCTGGGGGATTGACTGTCATAGCACCACAATCACAGTTATATTGAACGACCTAAAGTGTCGTTTTGAAAACACATCGTTTGATATTTAACAAAAGCGTTCAGAGTTACAACATAGGTCCCAAAGTTTACAAAGTTTGCGGAAACATAAATATATTACAAGTCCAAACGATGGTTTTGAAATAAAGTGCCATAATGTGCAATGATATAAGTCGACGCCGCGACTCAAAAGGTAGGTCCCTAAACCATGTCATGATGATAATGCCTCAGTTACCTGAAAATACATTGCTAAAACGGTCAACAATAATGTTGGTGAGAAATCATAGGTTTATGTAAATGTTTTATACGACTACGCAAGTATAGATCAGGCATGACAATCATGTCACGTAAAAATGTTACAGTTGCTATAAGCCCATGACACCGAAACGAGACTGTTCATAATGTAGGCCCCAATAGAGTGTTTGCCAGACAACTCAATAATGTTATTAAATGAGATGCATCCGTATGACTAGTTGGGATTCACCAACCCGGATGGAGGCGTCACCCTCGATAGATCTATCCACTCACCCTCGCTTCTAAGATTAACGGTTCATGTTCAGGTAATGGGGACTTTCAATTGGCAAATGCGGTAACTTAAGCAATGTAAATGAATTTAATGTACTTGGTATCGTAATAAAAATGTTGTGCAATGTATTCTCCCCCGTAGGTTTGAAAATAATTAAAAGTGTATACGACGGGGCTATGAAAACTCACTTGGTAAACTGGTGTGACGACAAGAGTGAGTACACTGAGGTATAGCGTGATGTTTCAATCTGGACCTATTACGAATGATATGATATGTAATGAGTTGCAATGTAATGTTATGCATGCATTTCGTATGTTATTTATACCATTTGCGAGTTTTGAAAAAATATTACTTATCGTCGAAAAATACTCTTTTGACGTCTTGACCATTCAAAAATCACTTTACAAGTATTTACGTCAAAATGTCATCCTACAATGGTTTTATAATGATTTATGGTGAAATTATCACTTTTCGTCGTAAAACAATGTCGTCGGAATTTTCTTGAAAGTGACAAAAATGGCTTTGGAAAACTAGTCGTAAAATGGTGTACGTCGATCGTTAGAGAACGAACTCGACGGTTTTGGAAAGTTTGTATCGAAATCTAGAAGTTTCAGTTCAGGAGTTTTCGTCCAAAAGGTCTCGAACATAAAGATAATAAAGGTTAAAGATGGTGGTTTTGGCTAATTGTTATGTAAAAAGTGAGTTTCGGCCAAGTTTAAACATCCGTAATTAATTTATTAAAACTCGGCTATACAAACGGTCGATTGTTTTGAAAAATATGCTCGGTGAACTTGATTTTATCAGAAGACATTTTGTTCTAAAAAGTTCCACATCATGGTTAAAAACAGCCGCTAACATGGTTGTTTCAGCCACCGTAACACTTGTATCGTAAAAATAATATAGTTTTTCAGAAAATAATAGTTACGGCAATTTTATGAAAACGTGCATATCTTTGTCGTTTCAAATCCGTTTTCTACGTATAATACGTCCTTAGCTTCGTATCAAAGTATACTAATATATTTTTGATAAGTCGAAATAATTTGTGAAGCTTAAGGCTCGTTTTTAACTCGTACTAACCAAAAACATGTTGCTGAATTTTCTGAAAAGTATATATTTCGGCGTCAAACTTTAAAAATTCATAACGTCTTCGTTATAACTCCGTTTTAATCCGTTCAAGCGGCCACGGATTCGTTTTAAAGTATATTTTCTAAATATCAAGGCCAAAAAGTCGTGCCTACTGTCGGATTTTCCAGAAAAACAAAACAAGGACAGAACACATTTTTATACATATCAAAAATAGTTTTTCTTGTACCAAACCTATTCTAATCCCTTCAAATCAACTCCAAAGCTAATCTAATCCTACCATACACCTTCTTAGGGTGTCATGGTTTCCTAAACATCATCAAGACCAAAGTATACCAAGGGGATAATTATAGGATGACCATATATATATATATTGCTAAAAATCATGTAAAAATGGTATAAACAACACAAGTCTTGCATGCTTGTTCCAAAAATGAAGAGATACTTATGAAATGAAAAGGAGATATGAAAAATATAAATGATATGCTTACAAGTTAATATGATGAGGTGCAAAGAACAAGGTTTAGCCTAAACACTCTAGGTTTTTATTTCAAAACCTTGAATAAGAGTGTATCTAGATTGTGTTAATGCTTGAACTTGAAAAAAAATGATGATCCCTTGTATTTCCTTGGTGGAACCGGTTGTGGAGAGAAAGCAAGAGAGATGAAATATTTTTTTTCTTTGATAATGAGAATTATTGAGGTGAATAAAAATGTGTAAGCAATAGTTGAATGAAAATCTTTGTAAGTAGAAAATCTACCAACTTTGACTTATCTCCCCCCTTATGGCCGTATTTTAGGGGATGGTGTTTCACCATTTTATTTTTTTTTTCTTTCTTTGTATATACTTGTAAAAATGTGTAAGTGAAAGGTGTAGTTTAAATGTACATTGTAAGGTTTTATATATTAGTGTATTTAAGGAAATTTTAGGTAAAAGTAATTTTTAATAGATCAAAGTAGAGTATAATGAGGTCATAAAAATTGTAAAAATACATTCCTTGTGAAATTTGAGTGATATAAAAATTTTCGTATAGTTTTTAAGAAAAACGTCGTAATAATATAACTTTAACGATTTATATACGAAATAAATTTAAAACACTAGGTAAAGTCAAAATATAGTTTTTATAAACTAAATGTAAGTTTAAAAATATGTCGGGATCATTTTTTTGAAAGTAACGGATTAAATGTTAAAAATAATAACTCACGCGATAACGTTTATTTAATATAAAAATTACGCGTTAAATGTGAAATGTAATGTCATGAATGAACTAACGTGATGCAGATGATGTTAATGAAATGTAGACTAAACTTAGTCCATATGAAATGTACGTGATGATATGATCATGAATTCGCCGCTAAACCTTTAAGGTTACACGAATTTGGAACACGCAAACCTAGTTTACGATAAATGTTGAAATTGTAAGGCATGAATTGTTTCGAGAAATGACCTGGAAGTACGGGTTGTCACAGCAACTCAACCTCCTTCCAAGCAGCATGACCCTTTAACACCTCGTAGCACTCCTCTAAAGTGAAATCATGACCGTACGTCATACGGTATTCTTTAAAAGCTTTTGAGGTGTCGTCGATATCATTCTCACCGCTTCCATGGGTGTTCTTGATATTCTCCATGATAGCACAATAATTTCCAACCCTGTTACGAATCCTGCTCTTCCATTTGGTATTGATGGAGTCATAGGTTCGGTCTTTGCCAGTTTCTTTGTTAAAGTACTCGATCACTTGCTCCCAAAACTTGAAGCGGTTCTGGGCGTTTCCTCTCGCCGCGTTTTCCGACACATAGACCCAAGCTTTACAAAGCACCACCTCTTCCTCCTTTGTCCATGGATCTGCTGGCTTCTTGGCTTTCCCCTTGCTTGTTTCCGGCTTCTTGACTTTGTCCTTGGCCTTTGAAGCACGTCTAGATGGCTGCTTTGGTTTGATGGGGGACATCTCTTCAGCGGAAGCGGTTTTCTCATCATCAGAATCACCAACGGGAATGGAACCATGGAACGAACCGTGGTGCGAACCGTGACCCGAACCTTGTCCCATCGAAGCATCTTGACTTGGGTAGTTTTGTGTCGGATACTCCGGCATCCAATCTTCCAAATTCATGTCTAGATTAGTGCTTCGAATCGGGGAATAAGGTTGATACGGTTGAGAAGGATAAATGAAGTCCATGTTTGGATAGTAACCAGACCCACTAGGTTCTTGCCGGTAATCTTGGTAAGAACGTTGCGGTGGGACAAAAGGACGGTTAAGATAAAACGCGTTTTGGTTTTGATTTGGTTGGGGTAGTTGTGATTGATAATCAAAACTTTGCGGACGAAAGCGAATAGGAGGCCGGTTTTGTTGTGGTGATATGCCGGTTAACTCGAAGTTGTTTTCCGGCGAGAAATTTAGATCCGGGGCATTTTGGGGTAGTCGTGATCGTCGGGTTTTTGATTGTGGGGTATTTTTCTTTGACATTTTGAAGTTGGATAAGAATTAGATTGAGTTGAATGTAGATGAAAATGGTAAGTTGTGAATTGTGTTTGAGGTGAAGTGAGTATTTATAAAGTGGTAAAATGGGTTTGAATTTTTTTTTTTTTTTTTTTTTTTATTTGAATGACCAAACGGTCATGTTTTAAATTTTGTATTAAACGTGCGTTGGAAAGTAAAGAAAACAAGAATTCACATCGGGTGTCTAAGCAACCGATGTTGCAATTTATGGTCCTTCGACCGATGTCACGCCCGGCCACCACAACCCAACCAACCGATCTCCACATCGGTCGGCCTTCATATTTTTGCACGCCCAACCGATTTTCTAGGCTCGATTGCGACTAGCCTTATAATTCGGAACCTATAACTCAACTCAAATTAAAACAACACATGTGATCAAATTAAAAATAATGATACATTTATTGAAAAAATACAATTTTTTTTTAAATGGTTAGTTAGTAGTTAGTGATTTGAGTTGTGCAATGGCATTCAAGCGAGCAGTATGTCTTCCTCGAACCCGAGACCTACCAGGGAAACAACCCCCAGGTTACCCATGGTGGCCACTTGATCTAGACCAAGTGGTTAAAAATATACAATCTAGTGATTAGGTTTTCATAGATGCTCCAAAATATCTCTTCGAAGATCGTTGTGCATTTTTGCATCACGAAGTTCTTTGTGTTTTGTGCGTTGTGTGGTGCATCTTTCAACCCAAGTATGTTGCAAATTTGGCTATGGAGTTACGTACAATTCGTTAAATTCACTAATCGTGAATTTTTGATCTTTTAATATCATGTTATACAATATGATGCAACAATACATGATTCTTCTTAGCGTGTTGGCTTGGTAAGCACGTGCGAGTTGTTGTAAAACTTCTTAACGACATTGAAGGACTCCAAAAGCTCTTTCAATATTTCTTGCCATATCTTTAACACTTTGAAACTTCATTGTTTTTTCGTCCCGTGCAATTGAAAATGTTTTGACTAACATAGCATCGAGCATAAATTTCATCCACTAAGTAGTAACATTTTCGTATGTGTTTCCATTTACTACAAACGGAGCTTCTGGAGCAACATCGTCAATAAGGTCATCAAATAAGTTTAAAGTATATAGAACATTGAGATCATTATTTGCTCCAGCAACACAAAAAAAACCAAAAAGATATGCTGAAGAGATAAGTGTGTTAAAATAGTAGAAAAAATGTATTTATAGAGTTTTATAGAGTAAAAGATATAGAAAAATTGTTTTTTTTAAACATAACGAATATATTTTCAATTTTTTTTCTTTTTAAATCTTCTGCCAATTAGATGCTATACACAAAAAAATAATAAAAAAGAAAAAGAAAGAAAGAAAAAAAAAGAACCGGTTGACCCGGTGGCCGGTGACTCGAGGTTGACCCGACGGTTTTTTTCAAAATTGTTGTATAAAAACCGGGTTGACCCGGCGGTCGAACCGTTTTAATGGAAAACCGAGTTGACCCGGCGGTCGAACCGGTTGACCCGGTGACTCGACTGGGTCGATTATAAACCCGGTTTTCAAAACATTGCCCCTATTTCCGTCATTGGTTCTGGGCCACCCAGACTCTTAGATCTCAGTCATACTGGAAACAGTATCTCTAGTCTTGCACAAAACAATTTTGGTGGAATGATATTTCATGCATATTGTTAATTTATGGAAGTGAAAAAAAAAATCATTTGGCATCTCTTCTGGTTATACAGATGGTATACATTTGGCATGTCTTCTGGTTATACAGATGGTAAAAACGTGCTTATAATTTAGCAGCCGCTAGACAATGTTACAACTTTTATCGGTCGTTGAAGGCAGCCATTATAAAAACACATTCAATTTATTTCAATTCGTTTAAACTTTAAAATATGCAAAGATTCACATATCAACCCCAGGCACATCACATATTGCTCAACCAGAAATTAAAGTCGCAACTCTTTTGATAAGTCATCTGAATATCGTTAGTGAAGCACATTTAATCAATTGCTACTACATTCATGGTAACAAGAACCTTTGATTTATAGAGGATCTGTACTTTGTTATGGCCTACACCACACTTATGCTGGTCGACTATATTTTGCTGCTATTGATATGTATTCGTAGAAAGAGCTAATAATGATTTTCATGTTATTTTATCACGGTAAGAAGGTAAAAGTATGTTTTCACAAGACGAAACCCTGTTGTACCCGATATCAGTCCTTGCAGGTCAATTCACTCCTTTTTCACCTTCAATGGTTTGCATCCACATTTCAGGTTGCAATTCCAAATGTCAATTTCGTTAGGCTATATCCAACAACTACATACCCAATCCCGTTGAGGCGGGATATGGGAGATAGACTATATCCGACACAGATTAACTCACAGCGTTTCTATGTTAAATTATATGGTACTGACTACCGATTATATTTTGACCACACACCGTAATGTATGTTCTTGTTCACAATAAACCAAAACACTGCTATGAACACTGAATATAGAAAGCACCCAAAACCTGTCGCCATTAACAAGATGATACAACACGACACCCATGGGAAGATCGCCAAATCTAGTTAAAAAATCCACAACGATTGGGGGATGGGGTGGGGGTATGACGGGGGCAACCAGAGCGAAACGAGGTTGAAATCCACCAGGATAATTGGCTTCATTTCCTGTTGCCGACAAAATAGCCAGAAACATAAGACCATAAATATATACATAAGTACAGTCAGTTCATATATATATAGTAAAAACGCTGCGTATCTATTAAGTAATATGATGATATGTCTCGAGTAAAGACATTTACAGGCAATTTCCTCTCGCTATAATTTAGAAAAAGAAAAGAAAAAAAAAAGGTTATGATCTATAATCTACTACCAGAAACCTATTAGAATGTTACAATTTACCATATGGAAAAAGAAGAATCTATACCAGGCCTTTTTGGATAAACCATTAGAATATGCCATATTTTCCAAAGGTTAAAAAACCTTAAATAAAACCAAAACTAAGCTCACCAGACCAAAATGAGTTGAGATCCGCCAGCCAGCACATTTCTTGACTTAGACTACGGTTCTTGATGCCGAAAACATCAGCATTAATTATCAGACAATTATGGGCGAACAATTAGAACAATTTTCTTCACCATGCTTATCTTTCGTCTCCAGAATCTGAATCAATAGATAAATACAATTTTGGTCTGACTGAGCGCTTATGATGACGAGAAGTTGAGAAAGGACTATTAGATCTTTCCCTAGTTGTCTTATCCGATCTACCATTACTCATCCCAAGAAGCAAAGAAGCTGCATAATGCAAAGAATTAGACCCAAAGTTATAATGTTGTTAGGTACAAAATTAACAGGAATTATAACGACCTTTATGATTATGTAATGGGTGATTTTCATGACAAAGCAACGTACTTTCTCGCTTGTCATGTTTAGTCATTGAAAAAAAAATTATATCCGAGTTTGTACGTTATATATAAATATAGCATTCTTATGCACAAACTTAACATTTGCATATTAAAAAAAAAAAAAAAAAAAAAAAAAAAAAAAAAAAAAAAAAATCGTTTGTTTTTAAGGATCCTTTGGTTACAAAATGACCTCAACGGGACACAAGGTCGTCTTTTGGTGACTCGGATGTAGAAAAGAAAAAATACATTGGTTTTTAATGCAACTTAACCTTGTGTAATCTACCAATAAAGACAACAATGAAAAGATCTTTATTGAAAGTGAGTGATGAGTGTAATATAATGCATCATATAAAGGAAACAAGTTGACAAAAAGGAATACCTGTATCTGCTAACGAATCCAACGCACCCTCCTTCGGCGGTGGTTGCTGTCTAAAATGTAACCCCTTGGTTGGAGCAGCGGCATCAGGTTCACGACGGACCCCACTGCCACTGCCACCGCCACCTAGACTAAGGGTTATCCAATCCTCACCACGAAAACCATTTGAGGTAGATGGTTGATCTGCCAAGTTAGCCGGTTCTGTTGTTTCTGAGGCTCTTGTAGGAAGAAATAACTGGAGTGAGGGATCATCGCCTCCAAAAGCCAAGGGATTATCAACAAACCCATTATTTATATCAGTATTCATCGATTGGTGTAGAAGATCAGGGACAAGTGCTGAAGACGCCATGGAAGTTTCAGCAGCCAATGAGAAGCCGCCACCCATTGATGTAGAACAGCCAAGTTGACCATGATGCATGTCAACTAAGGCATCCGTGGGGTCTACATCTGAGCCAAATAACTGAAAACTAGGACCTCCATGATTATTAGAATGTAATGACCAAAAGGGTACTCCATAATCTTCTTCATTGGTGTTAAAAAGACCAACGCATGAGCTTCCACCAGCAACAAGGGAAGGATCTTCAGGTTGTGGGTCCGGGAATCCGAGCGGAATACTAGAAAAAGAAACTCCTTCGGTTTCTAGATTATTGTTTTTATAAATATGTCCAGAAGAAATTAGGTTTTCAACATCATCATCTGAATCACTCAAAACAATAACGCCTGCATCTCCTGCTGAACCCATAAGGTTTTGGTCTATAAATCCATGGTTTAAAGATAGCGAATCTAGCTCAGCACCATTAGGGGTAGAATAGTCAAAATGCCCGCCACCCTCCTGATTGACACTGGTATCTTCACCATCCCTACCACTCCCAGTGGCACTGCTGCTCATAGGAATAGGTTTATGACCATTGTTCATGAAGTTTTCTGGTAATTTACTACCAGAAGAAAGTGAATTTAGATTGTCAGGTTTTCTAACTTCCCAAAATCCATCTTTATTTTTCTTCATTCCAAGCTTTAAGCCCATAGTATGACCTTCAGAAGTACCTTCCTGTTTGACCTGCTTTAGGGCTTCTGGCTTCGGTCTAGACTCTACTTCCATGGGGACACAAAGAGTGCCATCAGGTAAATGCCACTGCCCGAGATCTCCAAGACTTTTCCGGTCACCATCTGGCTTGGCACGCCAAGAACCATCTGGCTTCACCTCAATTTCGGTCACGTCTTCCCCACAATCACGCATCTTTGTGAATAGAAAATATAAAACGTCTAGTCAACAATTATTAAAGAACAAAACAGATGAGCCAAAATCACATAAAAATTCCCAATACTACCTTCGATGTTATAGGAGTAAAATACGGGTCAATAATGATATTCTCCAAAGCATAGTTCTTGAGACAAATAGGGCATTGCCACTGCAATCAACCCAAAAGAGAATAAAATTTCAGGATTAATATGTGTATAAATGGGAAAGCCAAAAAAGTCTTGTGAATTGATAAATTTACTTGCCTTGCGGGACCGTTGATTCATTTCAACAAACACTTCAAGATCAAAACAGCCCATATGAGCACAAGGTTTGAATCTTCCAGCAATTTTTATTCTTGAGCCACTCATCTGTAGCATACAAGAGAGATAAGTTGCGGCACTGTTTAACCAATGCCATATCATGCTTCAAAAGTACTATAAAAGATGAAATGATGCCAGGTACTTTCACAACTAACTTCTCATGTTTGGCCAAAATGGTATAAAACTATACGAGTTGAAACAAATATCTTCAACTAGTCCATTTGAGTGGTTATTATAAGAAGTTAGAATATAGTCACTTCGATTCTGTGTTATTAAGCATCAATGGATATAAGAAGTGTTACTTACAGGACAACGTAGATTGACCGATATATTTTCAGCAACAACCTCCAGATCGCTGTCACTGTCAGCATTTTCTGTGGCAGCCCCACCTCCCACACACCGACGAACACGTGCAAGGGCATCTTCAAATCGCTCACCATCAGACTCTTTGGGTATACCGTTAAGAATCTATTAGGGAAAATTGACAAAATAATAGTAAACTGTCAAGAAAAGATATATAATAAGGGATGGGATCCTCTCAAGTTACTTGACTCAAGTTGGGGTAATATGAGCCATTGGATTTGATCCAATGGCTCAAATCAAAAGAACTTCTTTTGATTTGAGCCATTGGATTAAATCCAATGGCTCATAATGCCCCAACTTGAGTCAAGTTGTGCTTACAACTTGAGAGGATCCTTGTCCATATAATAACTTTCAATGCCATGCTCAAGTTATATATCTTTAATATGAAAATTGACAAAATAATAGCAAACTGTCAAAAAAAGCAAGAAATAATTATCAATGCCATGCTCAAGTTATATATGTTTAATATTACGGTGGACCAACACTAACATTAAATTAAAAAATTCTTAACAATTTTAATAAACGAAGGGGTACCAGAAAACATCATGTCAAGAATCAAGAATATACAAAATCTGAAGAATTATTTCGAAGTGAAACAATAGATCAGAATGTCACTAATGTTACTTTAACACCAAAAATGACAGACCCATGTCCAAGTTTACAAACAGAAGCAGTTGTAAGTTTCACAAATGACCCACCATAACATAAACTAATAAAAACAATGTGTGAAAAGAAACTAGAGAAACTAATGAGTATCTAAGCACATAACGTAGTGTGATCACTAACTATCAACAAACATGAACCAACTTCGAAGATATTCAATTCCTGTTAGAAAAACATAAGACGTAGCAACCATGTTTAATACAGGAGACACCCACCTGTTGAACTGTTCGCCGCTTCACAATACGGACACCCACACAGAACACACGAGAATCACAGCCTGTTAAGGAAATTTTATTCATTCCGTCTCGGGTGCATGGTGTGATCTGACAATAAAACAACCAAGTAAAAACACATTAACAATATAAATGTGTACAGTTATCTGAAAAATTAAATATCATTATCTAAACATTGTGCCTCAATACCAATAAAAAAATATCGGCAAAAAAAATGACAAAACTTCATGATCATGACAGAGATGTAACTTACAATAGGACCGTCATCCCGGCCATTGGCTCCCAGCAATTGAGAGCCAGGTCTATTAATTGCACGCATAGGCACACCTGTTAGGTAATATATAGAAAATTGTTCAAGAAAAGGTAGTATACAGAAACAAGAAGAGCACCATAACACAATATACTAATAGAAAACAATACACATGCAGACACAAACTAAATGTTCTCCTAAATGTCATTGAAAGAAGATATAAGTATACCGTTGATTTGTAGCTCTGCATATTGTGGCCATTGCATCCTGAAAGAAACCTTGTCATTCAGAAGCATACACCAGGCCTACATATACAGTTGGCAACATTTCATCAGCACGGAAAAGAATCCTCTATGTTGATCTAAATCAATTAAAAGGGAAATTAATATCAACTAACCTGCAAATCATAATCTGGTTTCACCAACATTTCCCTGTCGGCTCTTGTAAGATGAAATGTTTTTTCAAGACTTAGCACCGGATTTGTCCTGAAACAAGTGCCACCAGTATCAAAATAGTAGCATGATTGGATATGTATTAGAGCTTAACATAGGATGTATGCAACTTGAGACTTCTACAGTATTAAATTAAGTGCGACTACATAATATAAATGACTCACCCATCTGTAGGGGGATTTGCCATGATCGGCTTCACAGGTGCTACAGGATGTGCTATTGTAACCCAGAACCTGAATGTTCAAAAACATGCATCATTTACCTCTTATAAAGCAGGAAAATACAGTGATAAGACAATTTCGAAAGTATACTACTGTGAAACAGAACCAAACAGATATATTAATTTAAGCTTGCAACTGGAATTTAAGCGTAGCTCGCGCTTTGCATGATCTATATACAAATTCATGTAAGGTTGTTTTTGCCTACACTTGTTGTGTACCACTCGGTTTGAGTCAGTGGTGGGTTCAAACCCTGTGGATTAGTCGGCCAAAAGCTCGGAAACCATAATTACCCAAAATAGAAAAGTAAAGAAAGAATTAACACTTACGGATCTGCACGACCAAGTCTACAAAGCTCGCAATAAAAAATCGTGGGAGGTGCTGGTATAATACCCTCCATTGGTTTCTCCGGGATGATAACACACGCAATATGCTGCCACACATTACATCTTGGATCTTCACACTGAAGAGCAAAATGATAATTGTAAGCCTAAGATTTGTCAGCGAAAGGGACTGCCATGTACATCAGAACAAGGAGCAGTTAATTCCAACCATTTCTACATAGGTTGGAGACTAAAACATAATAAAATGTGAATGGCAAATGTAAAAAGATTAGTGCATGAGAGATGTAAAGCCTAAAGATGGTGGGTGTGTTAACGGTGCATTCTTAACTATGAGAGAACTCGCGTTAATAAGTACTTATTTTCGTTGGTAACGCACAAAGAAGTTGAATAGAGACATCATGTAACCATTATACCATCTACAAATGAAGACTAACCCTAATATATAACACAAAGCAACAGGCTTCAGTTATAACAAACTCCAACATTCTGGTAGTAGGTTTACTGCTCTAATCAAGAGGTGTTGCACAAGTTCACTTAAAATTCCGAAAGCAATTTGAATTAAACATAGTGGGAGGCAAATTTCAACTATCTAAATTAGAAAAAATTGAGCACCAGCTCGTATATTTTATTATGGCAGAAAAAGTTTCAAACTGCCAAGAATGCCTAATTGGAGATTGAAAACATGACCCGCACTTTAACCTGGCACAATTTAAGGCTTCAAGCCCGCCTTAACATCAAATATCATCATTTTAAAGCACACTTATAAGATAAGGGAAGGGCTCCTGAACCTTTATCATAGAATCAACTTGCAATGAACTTCCACAAGGGCAGCGAACCTTTTCCGCCAAACGAACATCTTCAAACTCCTCTGTAAGCTTTGTATTATTATCAGGAACACCCCGACTTTTGGATGCCAAGTCAGTTGCCCCAGAATCCTGCATTTTTCTTGTATAAATGGGAAAGGGAATGTGTCAAGACAAAATGAGCAGGCAACAGAAACTATATTGGTAAATTGGCAATTCATAGACATGAAATGGTGGTAAGACTAGATTACATAAGCTTGCAGTGAGAACAAATCTAAGAATATGCACACCTGTAAATGTCATCAACTATTTTAGCAACTTCTTCCTTCCCAACAGCATTTTTCTTGGACCACATCCCTGAAACTGCTCAACATGACATAAAAATTAAATTTCATTACTTAGCATAAACAAATACCAAAAAATTTAGCAACACTGTTCAGACTATGTGATAACAAATTTGGATTCCAGAAGTCACTAGAAAGTAACATTCAAGAGCCAATGTGAAGGACCAGTGCAACAAGAAGGAAACCCATAGATTAAAATTAAATAACAATAATAATAATAATAATTTAAAAAAAAAAAAAAAAAAAAAAAAAAAAAAAAAAAACTGTAAAACAGCCATACATGATAATTGCCATAAATCTAAAAATTGAAGTAGCATTACCTCGTTCATCTGAGAGAACAGCTATTATACGGTCGATGAGATCCTACAGGAATAAAATCAGAAAGATAAATCAATAAAAGCTGTTACTTAGCGAAAAGCCTTATAAACACCAAACAAAGTCAGCAATATAACAAATCCAAAAGATCATGTTTAAGGGCATGAAAATAAAGATAAAAGTTGCTAGCTGAAAGTGATATAAACGTTGTTTGTGGCATTTGAGATACCATTGAACAATTGGGCAACATGGGAACATCCACAATTGGAAACAAACGGAAATTTTTTATTAATCTAAGCAACAACCTAGACTAAAGAACTCTCAGTGATTATTTAACATAAAGAAATTCATGATATAACAGCCTCATTTAACTATTACGAAAGGAAAACTTGAAGCATGTTAAAGAGAGTACGCAAATTGCAAAGCCGATGTGTACAAGAGCTAGGAACTAGATTTTGAAAAATGTTACAAGGGTCTCTAATAGGGAAATCCACAAAACTAAAATGCCACTATGAAGATAAGAATGATAGCAGATAACCAAGCACAAAACCCTCAGGAAAATCCGAAACCAATGCAGATTGGTAATGATTAATGCAAGAAGAAACCACGGGCAGAAAAAGCACAACCGAACCTGCTTCTTTCCTTGCTTGGAAAGACCTAATTGAGTGAGAATGTGCTTCAGTTCTCTTATCCGAAAATGTGCTAGTTTTTCCTACAAACAAAAAAGGTATAACATAAACATAAATACAAACACAAACGCAAACACATTGCAAGAAAGCAGTTTTATGTATATGGCCCGAATATGGGCTAAGCAAGTGCACCTATTTCAACACATATTTATGGGCGCTACAAAAACCAGCATATAGAGTACTAACCTACAAGAGTGTACAACTCCAACCTACCTAAACAAAGACTCATGAAGCAGATGCTGCACTAAAAATCATGGTATATCATTAGCCATGGTAAGCTCGCCAGCCTACATATCGGTAACTATTTGGAACAGCAAGGTACAAATTTATGTGCTTCAACTGTTAATAATTGAACCACCCATTGTCTAGAACTACTCAGCAGATGCTCATATAAAGTAACACCAAGGGTGTATAATTTGAGCTTTCCAAATAAATATAGGTGTGTGTTTTGAAAATGGACTGGAAATGAGCCTTTGGCCTTCCAGTGAGTAGTTATACAAGTCACACTCTTGTCAAAACCAAATGTCAGGAAGGATCTGCTAATTAACAATCCCATGGGTTACTTTAACTTTTTAGTTTTTACTTTTTTAGAATTGTCTACGGAAAAGTACATACAACCATTTCGGGTTGTGAAAGCAACAACAGTAATAAGCTCATGAAAGCAGCGACATAGCCAAAACCATAATTTACTTGAACCCATGTTTCCTTACCAAACTCTATCATAGCCAAATTAGCTCAAAAGTGAAAAATGTAACATT
Organism: Chrysanthemum seticuspe; assembly: GCA_019973895.1. Classification (NCBI taxonomy): domain Eukaryota; kingdom Viridiplantae; phylum Streptophyta; class Magnoliopsida; order Asterales; family Asteraceae; genus Chrysanthemum; species Chrysanthemum seticuspe. The sequence goes on along the minus strand of BPTQ01000001.1, from coordinate 279,885,965 downwards.
CTAAGAACAGATCGGTACTCCGGTTATAATATGTAGTAATAAGCATGACATCATAATAGTCATAATGTAAGCAAACCTATTGTCCTCAATTCACCTCAAAGGGTTAATATACAAATATGTTACTAAACTTTCCAAAACAGTTCGCCTAAGTTACTGAACTTTCATTTCGTTCACTTAGGTTACTGAACTTTTAGCAAGCATTTTTTAGTGTTGATGGGAGTGACTTAATCGTATATTTTTTGATATGTTAAGTAACATAAATGTCGTGTTTTTACAAGTTCAGTGTTGTTTAAGAATATTTTTTATGAGTTCAGTGACCTCAAATGTCATATTTTATAAGTTTAGTAACCAAAGTGAACTAAATGAAAGATCAGTAACTTAGGCGAACTTTTTTTAGAAAGTTTAGTAACATATTTGTGTATTAACCCCACCTCAAAAAAACATATATCCTTAACCTAAGTGAATTGAATCTCTAAACTCAATTAAACAAGACATAGAACACCAATAAAACAAAACAAACATTGACATAGATATCATCAAACACCATATAAACACACCAAAAGCTTAAACAATACCTTGCAACTCGTTATCACGTCCATCTTTAACTGAATACATATATCACCACCGTCACCACGCCAATTCAATCAATCACCACCAACCAACCCTCATTTGCTTCCAAAAAATCACCGACTAGTCCAATATATTAATCAGTAACGATCAAACACTATTTCAACCTATAAACATATAAGATCAAACAATTACGCTCAAAAAACATAATCACGACAAATCAAATTAAATCATTTACATAAACGATCAACTAACCAAAATTGACTGATCAGAACCTGAGCAATACTGGAGTAATCTCTGAAGCTGCCATTTAATTCGATAAATTACAACCTACAACAAATCAATATCCTCAAATTCTATATCAAGTATAATCAGGTCATAATCAAATTTAAAAAAAAAATAAAAAATAAATAAATAAAAATAAAAAAATTGTAATCACATCAATTTCATCAAACTCATAATCAAATTAAACCAAACTAAATCACTTACATAAACAATGAAGTAACCAGAAATGATCAAAATCGGAACAATTTCGGGGTAATATCTTAAGCCGTCTTTTTATTCGACAAATTACAACCTGCAACAAATCAGTTTTATAAATAAACTTGTAAAAACAGTAATCACAACAATTTCAACAACAATCAGATCACGTCACTAACATAAACAATCAATTATATAATTACATCAAATTCAACATCAAGCAGAATCGAATCACTTACATAAATGAGCTCATAAAAACAGTATTCACGATTAAATCATCAGATTCAATGAAATTAGATAAATTACATAAATAAACTTGTAAAAACTGTAATCACAATCATATTCATCAAATCTAGCATCAAAGAACATCAGGTCACTTACATAAACAAAGAAAAAAAAATGTATTCAAATGAACTTTTATCAAAATCGGAACAATTTTGGAGTAACTTATTAGGCCGCCTCTAACAAACAATCAGTTAAATAAATAAGCTCAAAATTAGAGTAATCACAATCAAATTCATCAAATCACTTTTATATACAATCAATTACGTAAAATAACCTCGATTAAACTACAATCACATAGGTTTCATCATTCATCAATTACATATTTAACCTCATCAAAACAGCAGAAATGACAATCAATATCATCAAATGAAACTAAATCACTTACATAAACAACGAACTAACCAAAATTGATCAAAATCAGAACAATTTTCGTCACGTCACCGATTATTCAATCTATAACAACCAATCACACAAATAAGCTCATAAAAACAGTAATCACAATCAATTTTGACGAAATCAACATCGAACAAAATCACGGCGCTTATATATACAATCAATTACATAAATAACCCCGATTAAGCTACAATCACATCGATTTCATCATTCATCAATTAGATGAACAAGCTCACAGAAACAACAGTAATCACAATCAATATCATCAAATGAAACTAAAACCAAAACTGATCAAAATCGGAACAACTTCCGACACGTCACCGATTATTCGATATATAACAACCTACATAAAAAAGCTCATATTTCAACGAAATCAACATCGAAACAGAATTACATCAAATTTCATCAAATTCAATAATCCACATAATTAAGCTCTTAAAAAAACAGTAATCACAATCAAATTTATCAAAATCTAAACAATTTAGAATCAATTAAACTAAAATCACATCAAGTTCAATATATAAACAATCAATTACATAATCAAGCTCATAAAAAGACTAATCACATCAAAATTTCATAAAATTCAATATATATAAACAATCAAATGAAATTAGGTCTAGCTTACTTAAACCGATCAAAATCGTTACGGCGGCTATGAATTTTGTTTTATTTTCTCTCTCTCTCATAAATTATGATTGATTTATATATTTTCATGGTTTTGACTGAGAAATTTACGAGAGTTTAATCGGACGTCAAGTGTGGTTATGTGATTTGATTTAGTTTATGCCGATAAATCCGGGCTCTGATTCTCTGTTGCTTACGTGCACTTTAAGATCCCTGTGTCCTCAGTTTCTTTTTTTCACTTTACTTATTTGTCGTATTGACCGTATAGTGCTTGTGTACTTGGTGTTTGTTAGTTTTAGATCTTTCCGTTTCGTCCCTTTCACTTATTTATTAAATATTTTTTTTGCGATTCTTTTTTTCATTTTTTTTAAACCTGTAAGTTTATATAAGTTTGTTACGACATAATAAACTAATATAACTATCTATATTACTATATAAAACATTTAGGTTGTTCTTTAAACAGAAAAACTTAAAAATTCAGTCTACATATTTGCTAATTACGAAAATTTCAATAGCTTGTTGCATACACAGTAATAAACGTTACATCCAGAAATTTAAATGTATTAAATTCGTAAACTTGTAACAGTAATGTAAATTAATATTGCCTATTTAAATCATCTACAAATTTGTAACAACTCATTTAAATAGTCATCTATACACCACACAAATATCAAATAAAAAACGCAAGTACTAATATTTCTATTCCATATCATCTTACATAACCTCCACAACATACCATCCAACCACCATCCGACCGCCACCATGCGTCGAGCACCACCACGAGCCAACTACTGCCACCACGAGCAGACCATCATGCACACCATCCGACCATTACCACCACGAACCAACCACCACGGTTTTTGAGGTTTTGTATAAAGTTATTGTTAGAAAAAACATATAAATGAAAAACTTTTGCTCGTCACAAAATTTAGTCACAGGGTACCCACTGCCGCATTGCGTGGGTACCATGCTAGTATAAACTTGTGAGTTTAATAAAAGCCAGAAAAATAACGTTTATGAAATATAATTTGAACTCAAATAAGCTCATTAGTTCACATATAAACTTAAGCGGACACCCTTTAAAGTATCATTTGTTTGCTTAGCTTTAAGTGTATGAATAAACTTATACGGCGGAATTTTGTTGATGACAACAAATGAAATCAGTTTTTACAAATTAATAAACTATTGTTATGTTGATTTAGGCATACTATTATCTACACTTTTTGGTCTTTCAATCATCTTCCTTCATGTTATTAACGAGAAATTAGGCAACCGCGCATTGCGGCGAGGCTAATTAAAGTATGATATTAACCTCATTAAACACAATATCACAAAGGTCAATCACTCTGATAAAAAGAATGGAACAGGTTAAAAAAACTAATTATCTTTTAAGAACGTATATACATGTGTTTCTTACTCTTCAAATACCAACACATAGGTAAACATCTTTTAGCTAAAATCAACTCACAAAACCCCACTTGCTTCAAGCCTTTTAGCCCAACAAATATTTTTCACTAATACTTCATCAAAAGAAGAACACATCATGTGGTTGACAACTCTTTCATATCCACAACCAACAACTATGCCTCATGGATCTTAATGTAAATGAAGTCTAGGATTTTCCTAAACTAGCACCTCACAACTTTAGACCACCATCATATATCCTCTTCTTTCTTGACACATACCTTGCACGCCATTTGTTAATACAAACGATTTACTAATCTAGATTATCTTTTTGGACACTTAGTATTATGTAAATTTGTTTTGACTTTTGATAGGTGCGAGTTATTTTTACGAGACCTCTGTATAAATTTAGTTCTCAGAAGCCGGATCCTTTAGTTTTAACTAGCCGGATTCCTTTTCAAAAGGATCCGGAGGAACCAGCTGCACAGATACCCTCTTTCTATCCTTTTACCCCGCTCTCACTTCCTCGACCTTATTAGAATAGTTCATTATATCCCTCTAGTCATACTTGAGCTTTCCTCAGTCTCATTAGATCATCTCTCCTCTTATGCATGATCTAAGATCTTTCCAGGATGTTTTTTGATTTTTCATTTCTCATGGTCTTAGTATTTTTCAATTCATGTGCTTATGTTTTCTTTCTTTCAATATCCTCTTCTTATTCTTATTTCTTTTATATTTATTTTGAAATCCCTCTTCTCCCTTTCACCCTTAAATTACTCTAGGTTTAATTTTTTATTTCTTATAATTTTTGAGAATTTTTCTTTTATTCTTTTTTACCATTACCGGCTTCTTATCACCCTAAAAGTTAACTAGTCACTTCCTTGATCATTTAATAGTCTCTTTTAATTTTCCTATCTCTAGCCGGATCCTTTTTGGTAAGAATCCAGGCTCATAGAGACAGTTAAAAACTAAAATTTTCATTTATAACATTCCCTTCTCCACTCAGACACTAGCTCAACACATAGGATTATCTGATATCTTTAAGGACTTGTTCTATAGTCTTACTTTTTAAGCTTGTTGCGACATTCATGGCAGAATTAACTTTCTATGTTTATAAATGTGTTCCACATATGTGACTATTTATGTGTTTTTTTTTTATTTTGTTATTCACATGATATTATGTGAAAATTTATTTTGTTTCTATCAGTTGATATAATTGTTTGAATATTGCATCATATATTATATATGACCTCCTCGTCAAAGGACGAAGTATATGTTGCACTAATCTTTTCTTTGTAGGTTCAAATTCATATATATACTTTAATATGTATGGCACACTTGTCTATGGACAAAAGTAGCTTATATTATATATTTTTTCGTGATATACACATCGTTGTATATGTCATACTTGTCTTCGGACAAAGTTGGCATCAATTATTTTTCTTTTTGTATGTACACATTGACACCCTCAAATAAGGGGAACATCGTCAAGCACTTATAGAGTGCATCTTATACTCACTTTGTTGTATGTGACTTACTCGTCCAAGGACGAATATAGTTTTGCACTAATTTTTATTTTGTAGCTTTTCAATCATACCTTGACGCCTCGTACAAGGGGGAGAAACCGTCAAGGGGGAGCATGCATGCATTCATCATCTTTTTCACTTTTGAACACTCTTTTGTGTTTCGACAATAGTAAGAGAAGACAGTCTAACATAGATTATCCGTACGTGTCATTTGATATGTGTATTTCTTTTACATCATATATTCTTTCTATTTTTTTTAGATTGCACAACACTAACCTTGATGTAGGTTAAGCCTCAAAATTGACCCATTCATCCGCTAGCAAAGAAGGTTAATCAACTAGGAGGTAGAATGACCTTAGGGGAGCAATAAGGAGTTTTAAATTTAACTTTATTAGGGATGATGCAAGCTCGCCTTCGTAGGGAGAGATGAAGTTTTACTTCAAGGACACACCCTTTTTTTTAAACAAAAAGGGGATAAGAGTGTGAACGGAGACGGTAATAATTAACTTAAACATTGTACTATCTATTGCGTTTACATATATTTTGTCATCATCAAAAGGGGGGAGATTGTTAGTGCAAATATTAAGATATTTAATCTATATACTCTCATTTGTTTTGATTGATGACAAACATGTAACTTGTAATACATAACGTAAAATGTACAAGTTACTTGTAATATTAGTTTGTACCAACATACATTCAACACCTTTCGACGTCTCAATTCTTCGTATGCTACAACACAGGTTCGTACATGTTTGTTATGTTGTGTTATGATCAAACCCCTAACAAATCATTAAGAATACTTGTTAGAGTCGTTTAAACATATTTGTGTCTAAAACATTTTTAGTATGAAAGTTTATATAAAATCATTTTATAAAACACTTACAAGTAACACTTCTTAGTTGCATTTTTATAAATACATGGCTAACTAAAACTAGATAAATAAATATGTATATTGGGTATCCATGACCCATAACCCAAAACCCATGACCCATGACCCATGACCTAAAACCCATGGCCCATGATCTTTGCATCATGCATGTCATCATATTAGGTACCCATAACCCAAAGTCCATGACCCAAGACCCAAAGTCCATAACCTATGACCCAATATATACTTTACATCATGCATGACATCACATTTGGTACCCAACCCAAAACCCAATACCCAATACCCAAAACCCATGACCCAAGACTCAAAATTTATAACCCAAACCCCGGATTCTTTACCTAGCTATTCCAGATCCCGCAGATCCCTTTGGGTTAGGCAGCCAGATCCCTTTTGAAACAGATCCTCGGGGTCATAAACATTTTTGGATTTTTTGCCTATAAATACCAATTTGCATACCCGTTTTTCACACACAAAAACACTCCATTTTCACTAGTTCTTAGCATATATTTGTTGTTCCCGTTTCACAAACGTATAAAAACAATTAAAGTAATAAACCAACTGAATGTGAACAATGACTGAAATAATGTAAGTAAAAACACACTGAATAATTTTCAACTTATATATTCTTTATTAGAAACAAATAAAAAAGAATACATTACCCAAGTACTTGCGGAATAGTACTTGGGATTGAAATGACAAAGTATGGTATCTCCTCACTAAGCTCAGGCTAAGTCTGAGCACAACTACAAAGGAACCACTGAGCTATCTTATGGACATAGTTGTATTTGGAGGAGTGAAAGATGGCTTGTGTGTGTGTTTTACAATTAATCTACAAGCTTAGAGTTCTTTCACTCCATCTCTTATGCTATTTATACAAGTGTGGTTTTGACTTTATCCTAGAGGACAAACTGACAGGTTACAGAAGACAAAATACTGATGTATTTTGTCTCTGTTTACATTGTCTATATTAGGTAAGTGATAAGGATGCTTTCTTCTTGTCAGTGATGACACTGAGCCTGATAGTTAACGATTCAGGGAAAGTTTGACTTTGGTTGATAAGGACTTCGTCTTATCTGTTCAAACTTATCCTGCCTTGTCCCGCTCATTCTTCAGTCTTCATAGCCTTCAGTCTTCAATCTTTAGTTTGTCTTTAGTGTTAGTAGTTGGTGAGGAGTTTCGAGATTCAATGAGTTATTGTCATCACTCACTGAATCCACCATCTTCTTCTTGACTCAGTCTTCATCCCTTAAGTTCCGCCTTACTGAGTGGAGAGACTTCTTCTTTGTCTCTTACTGAGTATCCTGAAGACAGCTCACTGAGAGACTATGTGCTCAGTGACTTGTTAATGTTTAAGGGATTAAACACTTAGGGGTATTTTCTATTCAAATCCTAGACCTAAGGGGTTTGGGTATTCACTGAACCCAACAGTCTCCCCCTATTTGGATATACAAATAGCCTAAGTATTTGATTAGTGTAAGTGAGCAAATGGCTTCTTCTTACACTGAATGTACTAATGAACATAATAAGGAACATTGAATATTTTAACAAAACATACATCGTTTATTGATCAAATTACATGGTTCCTATCACTAGTACAAAAGATAAAACATGTGATGTCACTCAAGATGGATTCCCAGTGCTTCTAGCTTGACTTTCTTCTTGAGGAGTATTTCTTTGTCAGGGTGCTCTCTTATCTTAGCATTCAGGTCAGTGCAGAACCTGATGTTTTATGGAGTTTGGATTTGAGAGGCCACTGGTAGGTAGCTATCCATTGTAGACACCCCTGCAAGATCAATGTCACTCCACCTTTGGAATGCTGGGTTCCCATAGACATCAATAAAGAAAAGTCCTTTTTTTAGGATTTTCAATACAAAGACAGTTCACAAACTTCACACCTTCAGGTAGCTCCCTATTGCAGTCCAGGCCAGGTACCTTGATTTCAGGTCCATATTCAACCCTTTTCCTCTTACCATGGGTTGGCTGAGACTGAGATCCTTGAGATGCGGTTAGAGCTGGCTGAATCCCAAGTTGTGTTGGTGCTTCCCTCAGTCTTTCATACCGTTTGTTGAGGGATTTCATCAGCTCCTTGACCATTGCATTCTGCTTCTTTGCTATGATAGGACCAAGCTCATCAAGTTTAGTGATCCCAAAGTCAGTGAACTTCATGGGATCATGAACCTCAAAATGCCTTTTATCATCCCCCTGTAGACATTCATTGCAAGTGGTTTGGACTTAGGGATGATTTTCACATCAGTGATCTTCTCATGTAGCCTTCTGCTTGTCATGGTCCAGTTGTAGTGGTTAATCCTTTCTTGCCTGATAGCAGCAACCCTCTTGTTCTTTTCATCTAGCTTCTTTCTCATAGCAGCCATTTCAGCAGACTGATCATCTTTAAACTTTTGGCATGCCTGTCCCTTTTCAAGCTTCTTAGGATCAATTCCAAGCTTTTCAGCTTCTTCAGCCACTACTTGTACCAGTGCTTCTTTGCTTTTCATTTCTTCCTCAGCCAGTTTCTTTCGCTTGTCTTCCTTTTCAAGGTAGGCAGTTAGTTGTGTTGGAGTGAGTAGGTACTTTGTGTTGCCGATGACATAGGGAATCTTCTCAGGCTCTAATGTGGTCATTATGGCTTTTCCTTTGTCCTGAGCAGATGAAGAGGATGCTACCAGTGGAGGTGTTGTTGTGATGATTGGTGTTGTTGTTGCTAATGTCATTTTCACTGTGGTTGTTGCTGTTGTTGATGATGGTGGGACTGATGAGAGTGGTGTTGCTGATATTGGTTGAGCTAGCTCCCCCTCAGTGTGAGAAGGAGTCTCTTCAATGTCTCTCTCCCCCTCAACTGTTGCTGCAACGTCAGTGAGAGCAAGAGTTGCTTAGGATACTGAGGGAGTAGGAGTTGCTTGACCTTTAAAGGCTTGATATATCTCCGAGACTATGGCCTTGATGTCAGTTGTATCTTGTTGAAGACTTGTGACCTTTTCAACAAGATTGGCTTGAGATAATTCCAGTGCAGTCATTCTAGGCCCAAGATTCCAGGCCATAGAAGACGATGCTTTAGCCAGATCAGTAACTTGAGCATCCAGTGAACCCAATGTGGATTGAAGAGACTAAATGGAAGACTGAAGACCCTGGACATTTGCAGATTGAAGCATGTTGATCAGTTCAGTGAGACCGGAGGAATTCTTCATGTAGACCTCAGTAGCCTCCAGCACTTTGGTGTTAAGTGATGGGTCTTCTTTAACAGAATCCCTGATTTCATCCAATTTGGTGTGAAACTCCTGAAAGTACTTGAGAAATTTAACCAGGTTTTCATCCAGTCTGTGTAGATGCTGATACATTAGCTCCTTGTGCTCGTCAGTGTTGGTATTGGTAATGAGCACTTCAGCTTTTAGATCTGCATAGCTGACAGCTGCTTCAACATGTTGATCCCATAGAGTATCAGTCATACCAGAGTATAACTTCCTTGAAGCCTTTGTGATCCACATAACCAGCTGTCTTTCAGTCAGTGGAAGAATGTTGTCATGCTTTTTGAATTCCTCAGGATAGAATGAAGAAGAGGAGTCAGAGTCATTTCATCAGGCTGAGCAGGTGACTCTTCAGTCTCTTGTGGATCAGGCTGATGCTCTTGTTCTTGTGTTAGAACATCAGCGTCCATTTCTTCTCCTGCTGAAAGTATTTCTTCTTCACTGTCAGCAAGCTCCTCATCAGAGAAAAAAATATCAGTGACCTCAACAACAGTTAACAAACCAGTGGTGGTGATGGGTTCCATATCAGCGGGTGGTATTTGTCCCTCTGAGTCTTTGTCCCCATGTGTTCCTTCAATCACTAGTGGGTGATTCCCAGTGCTATCCTTAGAAGCGGTGGCAGTGAGATACCTATTAGTGGGTTGTTCGTTTCCCCCTGAGTCTTTGGGATCATTCTTTTTGCCCTCAGACAAAAGCTGTGATTGGCGAATGTCCTCCTTGGGCTATGTGGAAGGCGCTCCCCTACCAGCGGGTTGTTTGTTTCCCTCTGGATCTTGGGGAGTAGTAGTTGGTACCAAGGGCACTGACTGTGATGTATCAGTGTCCTTCGTTGTCACCGGGGTGGATGTTGCTTGGTCTCCTTTGGGTGGCAAATCAGTTTTGGGCTTTCTTTGCTTTTTAGGCTGTGTTCCTGAAGCCTCAGGGCCCTGAGACTTGGGTTTGGTTTTAGTCCCAGTCTGAGACTTCCCCTTTCTCTTTTTGGGAGCAGGGTTTGGAGACACTGAGTCCCTCTGGTTGTTTACAGCAACCATATGGGCCGTCAATTTGATTTTAATGACTTGGGATGGGTCTTTTTAAAAATTTGATTGACTCAGGATGCCAGGTAAAGCACAAGATTTGTATTCCTAAGGATAATTGCAACCCAGTAACACTTGTAAAGTGCATGAGACAAACCTAGGGTACGAAACGTATTTTGTCCTAGTTTTGCTCAGTAGCTTGGTTACGAGATCACTGTAAATGATCTCCCCTATGTCGACAACAGTCCCTATCATCAAGCAATATGCCATCATCAACTAAATAGAGTTAACTTGTTCAGTGGGAAATGTAAACAGGATCTTCCAAGCCGCGGGAAAAGAGTTCTTGGTGACTGGGGTTCTGTCCAAAAACTTTGGATCTAAAACAATTTGTTTTAACTCATCCTTGACTGTGGAAGGGTCAGGATGAGCAACATAGTTACCAGGATTATAGTCAAGCCCTGTTGATGTACAAAACGTTTTATAGTCCAGGGTGACTGACTTTCCCCGTTAAAAAGTGTGAACTTGATGAGATACTCCCTGAGTGGTCTAAGGTCTATCTCATCAGTTGAGGGTGTCGGGTCATAGGCCACAGCTGTTACCCAAAACTCCCTGAGGAGGTTTTGGTACAGTATAGAAGGGGACTGAGTAAAGGCCTGTTTTAGTGGGTAGTTGAGTAAAAATTTCATGATTCCCTTATAGGCTGGGACATCAGGTGGGTATTCAAAATTGCCTATAACATTATTGGTTTTGAACTCAACATTTTCAAGACCGCCCACCCACTGAGGTGCAAAATGAAGGCTTTGTGTTCTTGCCATTTCCATTATTTTAGGGTTTTTGGAAAATATTTGACAAGAACAATCAAAAAGTTGAAAAACTTTTGAGTTTGGTGAAGAAAAATATTTTGTAAATGGTTTACAGAGAAGATTTTTGTTAAAAACTAGTTGAAGATTTGAAGAACACAAAAAGTTTTCTAGGTTTGAGAAATAATTTTGACAGCATTTTGATGCAGAAATAATTTGTGTGTGTTTTTAAAAGTGGTGAGAAGGGTAGATTTTGCACTAATGAGGATTTGTAAAGTTTGTTTTTGAAAATGTTTTATTTACCTCATTTAATGCCACCACTCCACTACCTACAGTAATTTCCCAGTTTTCAAGGGAACAGTTGGAGTGCACATTAAAAGTGCATTTTGCAGTATTAAAATATCCTTAGGATATTTGTTGTGAGAGGAGGCATTTAATGCCAAGTGGGATGGGGTAAGGTTTGAGGAACCCTTGACTTGAGTGACAGAAGGACATAGAGACATATATTCCTATATTAAATTTGTGTGTTTACCAACTTAGGACATTTAAGTAACTGAAATACTTAGTGCATTTAGTTACTCATTCAATGCTCAATATCAACTGTCAGGGTCCCTGAATGAGTCTTACTCATTCAATGAGAAGGTTGTTTTGGGGTTTTGTTCATGTAGCATGGACCATTTCAGAGAACTCACTGAGATTGGGATTGATTTTCAGGTTGCTGACTTTCAATGTCAAGCATTCTCAATTCAGCTTTCAGTCTCCTGAAGGTAGGTTCATCTAAGGGTTTGGTGAAGATATCAGCAAGTTGATATTCAGTAGGGATGAAATGGAGTTCTATGTCTCCTTTCATGATGTGGTCCCTGATGAAATGATATCTGATATCAATATGTTTGGTTCTTTGGTGAAGGACAGGGTTGTTGGAGATTGCAATGGCACTGGTATTGTCACAGAAGATGTGTACCATTTTGTAATGGATGTCATAGTCATTGAGTTGACTTTTCATCCATAATACATTGGCACAACATCCTGCAATAGCCACATACTCAGCTTCAGCTGAAGACATAGCCACTAATTGTTGCTTTTTAGCACTCCAACAAACCAACTTTCCTCCATGAAATTGAAAGACCCTGAGGTACTTTTTCTGTCCATGTTGCAGCCTGCATAATCAGAGTCAGAATATCCTTTGAGGTCAAACCCTGAGCACTTTGGATAGTAAAGTCCAAGGCTTGGAGTTCCCTTCAGGTATATGAGGATTCTTTTGGCTGCAGTGAGATGGGATTCTTTGGGATTGGACTAATATCTTGCTATTAGACAGACTGAGAATTGTATGTCTGGTCTGGAAGCAGTTAGATACATTAGTGAACCTACAATCCCCCTGAAGTGAGTTTGGTTGACTGATTTCCCAGTGAGATCAGGTCCAAGGTTGTTATGAGGGACCATTGGTGTCTTCACTGAGGCACAGTCAGAGATCTCATATTTCTTCAAGAGATTTCTGGTATATTTCTCTTGACTGATGGAGATTCCTTTATCAATTTGCCTGATTTGTAGTCCAAGGAAGTAAGTGAGTTCACCCATCATGCTCATTTCAAATTTCTTTATCCTCAGTTTTTCAAACTGTTTACAGAGAGTATAATTTGTTGAGCCAAAGATGATGTCATCAACATATACTTGGACCAGTATCACATATTCCTTTGTCCTGTAGATAAATAATGTGTTGTCTATCTTTCCTCTGACAAACTTGTTTTGAATCAGGAAGGCTGAGAGAGTTTATACCATGCTCTGGGAGCTTGTTTAAGTCCATATAGGGCTTTGTCAAGCTTGCAGACATAGTCAGGAAATTCACTACTCTCAAAGCCAGGAGGTTGCTGAACATACACATCTTCCTTGAGTTCACCATTCATGAATGCACTCTTCACATCCATTTGGTAAACTTTGAAGTTCATGTAAGTTGCAAATGCAAGGAAGATCCTGATGGCTTCCATTCTTGCAACAGGAGAAAATGTCTCATCATAGTCAATGCCTTCTTGTTGACTTTAACCTTTGGCTACAAGTCTGGCTTTGTTTTTAATGACAGTGTCGTTTTCATCAGTTTTGTTTCTGAAAACCCAATTCATTCCTATGACAATGACATCCTGAGGACATTTGATCAAGGTCATGACCTTGTTTTTATCAAACTGTTGAAGTTCTTCTTGCATAGCCTGAACCAGCTTGGATATTTTAGAGCCTCAGTGACACTTTTGGGTTCTATTTCTGATAGAAAACCAGCATATAGACATTCATTGGCTGAAGCTGCAATTAACTTAGCAGCCATGCTTCTAGTGAGCATGCCCTCAGTGGGTTCACCAATGATGTTTACAAGCTCAATGTCCTGAGATCTTGTCCACTTACTTTGTGGTCTAGGGTCTGAGCTTGAAGAGGTCACTGGAAACTCAGGAGTAAATTCAGGTGTAGGAGCCACATAATCATTTTGATCATCTGTTGAGATGCTTTGTTCAGGTTGTGTTTCTTGAATCATAGGTTCCTGAACATTTGGTTTAGTATTACCTATCCCAGTAGGGACTGATTGATTATCAATGACTTCACTGATAGTTGGTTGAGGAAGGTTGTGGGGTAAGACATAGTATGAGATGTCAGCATCAACTTGATATGAGGAATTGATTTTAGTGTTGAACTCATCAGGAGGATATCTTGTTGAGTAATCAATTCCTATTTCCTCCACTGAGGTATTAGTGAATCTGATGCTTTCGCACTTTCATCAAAGGTGACATGAAAGGTTTTCTCAACTTATTGTCTTCTGGTGTTAAACACCCTGAAGGCTTTAGAGATCAGTGGGTAACCTAGGAAATACCCATCATCAGCTTTTGCATCAAATTTGCCTAAGTGATCCTTGTGATTGTGAATGAACACAGGATACCCAAACACATGAAAGTAGCTGATATCATGAAGTCTTCCTTTGAAGATCTCATATGGGGTTTTGTTATGTCTTTTGACAATGATTGACTTGTTTTGAGTGTAATAGGCTGTTTTGACTGCTTCAGTCCAGAAGTGCTTTGAAAGTGCTGAGCCATTTAACATAGTTCTGGCAGCCTCAACGAGAGTTCTGTTTTTCCTTTCAGCTACCCCATTTTGTTCAGGGGTGTAAGGAGATGAAATTTTTTGGGAAATTCCCTTTTCATCACAGAAATTCTCAAGCTCTTGATTTCTGAACTCAGTACCATTGTCAGTTTTGATTTGTTTAACAGTAATGTCATTCGGGTTCTCAATTTTCCTGATGAATGACATTATTGTATTAGCTGCCTGACTCTTCTTGGAAAGAAAGTATGCCCAAGTGTATCTTGAGAACTCATCAACAATGACAAGTGTATACTTCTCATGCTGGATTGATCTTGGACTGACAGGTCTAAACAGATCCATGTGTAGGAGGTGAAGGCAGCTTTTGATGGAGAAATTTTGTTTTGTTTTGAATGATGCTCTGTGATGTTTGCCTTTTTCACATGCTGAGCATGGTTTATCTTTTGCAAAAACCAGTTATGGTAAGCCAAGGACTATATTTTGTTTTGCCAAGTTGTTGATGTTTTTGAAATTTAAGTGAGAGAGTCTCTTGTGCCACAGCCAGTTGACAATTTCAGTGGCTTTAGCAAAGAGACAAGTTCCATCTTGAGAGAGTGTTGACATGTCTAACACATAAACATCGTCTCTCCTAGGAGCTATCAAAACAACTTCTTTGTTGGCATTGAATATTGTGCCTTGTTTGTCATTGAATTGCACAATGTACTTAGCATCACATAATTGACTGGCACTGATGAGATTGTATTTTAGACCATTGACATAAGCTATTCTAGAGAAAACTATTCCATTGCAGTATACTGAACCATAACCTTCAGTGGGACATGATGAGTTATCACCAAATACTACCTTGGGTCCTGGTTCCTTTACGTACTTGTGCAGATACTCCTTAACGCCAGTCATGCTTCTTGAGCATCCACTATCTAGATGCCAAATAGGCTTCCTGGCGTGTCTCTGCACAAATAGTAAACTGAATTAGTTTCTCTTGCTGACCCACATGCTAGTGTCTTGGGTCTAAAGGTCTGCTTGAATTTGGGAATAGACTCATGGTCAGTGGTTGAGTGCATTGTGCTACCACAGGTTTTGCATTTGCTGACTGAGGATAACTCAGTGATGCGGGGTTGTTTTGAACTTCTCCTTGCTTAGATGACACTGTAATGTTGGGATGTCTCATGAGCTGGATTTCTGCAAATATCACAGCAGGTGTTCATAAGACAATCATCAGGATGATGATCATTGAAGCCACAGTGTGGACAAGGAGGAAAGGGTTTTGCTCTATGCCTGTGAGCTTGTTTGGAGTTTGAAGCATGTTGATGACTAACATTGGTATGTCTTGCTTCACTGAATGAACTTACATACTGTAAGTGATCAGAATTTTTGTGATCATCCTTTTTTGCAGATCATACAAAAAAGGATTATGTAGCAATTATCAGTGGTATGACTGGTATAATGGCACATATCACACTTCTGCCTGGGTTTGGTGTTGGATTTTGACCTTGATGAACTAGAGGAGGCTGACTTAGTTTCCTTGATTGAATCAGGAGCTTTTTCGATGGATTCCATCTTGTCAGTCAACTTCCTCACAAGTTCAGTCAGTGGCTGGATTTGGTCTGCTTCAGTAGGAACTGAAGATGTGGAGGTCTCAGTGGGAATAGAGTCATCTTGGGTTGGTTTTGTTGGTCTTTTCATGATGGTTCTGCCAAGTCCAGATCTTTCTTTTGGTGAGTGAGGGTTGAATTGCAAAGGAGTAAGCTCAGAGCTAGGTGCAGCACCCTAAAGAGGTTTCAGGGGTGGAAGCGGTGTTTGAGATTCAGCTTCAGACTCAGAGATGTGTTCAGTACTACTGGGCAAATCAGGAAGTCCAAGCATGCTCTTTAGAGCTTGGCTTTCAGGCTCTAGTATTCTTCCAGAATCAAAATTTGGAAGCTTACTCTTAAGGTTAACCCGTTCAATCCAATCACTGGACTTGGGCAATGACAACATATTGGTGATCATACCACCAGACACAAATGGGTTTAGACCTTGGTATTTGTTAAGAGAATCAGGGAGATGATCTTCACCTATGATTCTCTTCTTGCTACTGGGGGCTCCCATAGCATCAAAGACTCTAGGATTCTTGGCAGTCCAACTTTCAATGATATATTTTTCCTTTTTAAGTTCTTCCTGAAGAGCTTGATTTCTTTTAACTAGTTCAATGTTTTGAATTTGCGGTGTGACAACCTCAAGCTTAGCTTGTTTTAAAAGTAGTTCATCCCTACACTTGTTTAATTCAAAACTTAACTTGTTGTATTTTGAAAAAATATTTAATCGTTGCTCTTCTACAAACTTAAGGTCAACATTGATATAGTTCATAAAAGACTGCTAATCAGAGTCATCATCCATAGAGAGTAAAATATTTACCTTCTTCATTGTGATGTTGACCCGTTCTCCATTCCTGGCATGATTCTTCCCAACAACTAGCTTGTCCTCTTCTGAGAGAGCCATCAGTGCACTGACTTGCACCATTTCATTGTCTGAGGATACTGGCTCTTCATCCCAGTCGAAGATTTCAGCAACAAGGCCCTTGTTTTTACCCTGCACAGATTTAACATTGTTTGTTGTTTCTGATGGACTGGCCTCAAGCAGTGCTAGCTTAACTTTGGGTTTCATGTACTTAGCTTCAAAATCAACAGTTTTATTTTGATCAGATTTGTTTTGAAAATTTTGATGAGACTGATAGATTTTTGGTTGAAATTTGCTAAAGCCTGAGGACTGATTTGACCCTGATGGTTTGTAAGAGGGTTCAGAAATTGTTTTTGAAAAACAATCTTTGGCAAAATGACCTCTTTTGTCACACTTAAAACACTCAGTGTCCTTATTAGCTTTAGCATTAGAAAACCCTTTGTTTCTTTTTATAAACCTTCTAGAGTTAGCAAGGAGTGCCCTTTCCTGAAATTCGATGTTCAGGTCATTTAGGTACTCCTCTCTTGATCTCTTATCAGGCTCATCATCTGAATTTTCCTGAAAATCCTGAACCACACTGTTAGAATAAAAAGCAGTAGAAATTGGTGTTGAGGTGGTGGTCAGGGACTTCTTGACTGCCTGAGATTTCTTCAAGTCAGGGTATTGTCTGTTGATCTGGTCCGAACCGTCAAGTCTAATCACACAAACCGGCCACTTGTGAATGGCCAGCCGTAACAGGCTTAAAACAGTTCAGACACAAATACAATGAAGATCAGAGAATACAGTGAATTCCCGGGTCGTTAAGTCCCACGGAGACTCAATGGTGTGTAGAACACTTGATTAGACGATAGAATGATCACTAATGATAGTGATCAGAAAGGATTTGGATAGGATAATTACACTACTGAAAAAGTTAATAAATAACAGCGACTTAAATACAAATTAAGAAAATTAAAAAGATAAAAGATATTAAATAAACGCTATCACTATATTTAAAGTGATGAACGTTTAAAACTTAAAACTTACGTTTAATTTAAAAACTACGTAAACGTACAGAATAAAACGTGAAAATAAAGAAGGAAAATACCTACGGATATGAAAAATACATTTTTACAATCCTAATTATATTAGAAATTTATTAGAAAAAGAAAATTATTTTTAAAACTATTTATGTAATTATTATTAATTAAAAACTAATTTAAACTATTTAATAATACTCTAAAATAAAAGAAAATATGAAATAAGACTAGAAAAATAAATTTAAGACTTAGAAAAATCTAAAATATGATAAAACTAATTTTAAAATTGAAAAGATATTTTTTTTTGACTTTTTATGTATTTATTACTAATTTAAAACTATTTAAAACTAATTAAATTATTTAAAAATACAAATTTAACTAAGAAAAATATGGAAAAATACTTTTTAGGCTTCTAACATTTATCTAAACTTAAGAAAATTGAAAAATTATTTTTTGGAACTTTTTCTCAATTAATTGCAATAAAAGCTAATTAAAAATGATTAAAAACTGAATTTAAATAAGAAAAATACTAAACAGTGTCTAAAAATTATGAAAATTTCAGGGAAAATCTAAAATATTATTCTAAAGCAGAGAAAAATATAAAAACTAGGGCTTAAGGTGAAGAAATCAGAGCTGCTATGTAACTGATTATAGAATAAGCAAATGGAAATAAGCAAATAAGCTCTACAGTGATCCAAATGATAACAGAAGCCTAATAACACTAATTCTACTCTAAAGCAACTATAACAAGCTAATCCTAACACCTAAAAAACAGGCTACCTATGATTAAGCTAAACTACCACTTAAGCAAATAAGGCTACTGACCCCTACTTTCTAGTACTAGCAACTGCTTATCTAATAAGCTTAAGAGAAAACTAATAAGTGGGAAACTCAAGACAACCTAGCAGAGAGTCTAAATCCAAAGTTTCAGCTAATGATGACTAGTAATGAAGCAGATATGGATCAAACAAGAACTGGCTAAAACATATAAGGTAAATGATACAACAGACAGTGAACTGGGTACCTACTTTAAGCTATTCTAAAAGCTAATCAGGGAAGCTTGAGTCAAAAACAGAAATGGGGTCTTGAAGACCACCTGGAAAACTACAAATAGACCAAAATGGAGACCCTATCTCTTTGAATTGAACACAGTGCACTAGCTGCAAGTTATGCATAAACTGGACTTTCAAGCAGTTTTGACTTTTTGAAACAGTAATGAAGTTTGACCAAAATGAGATTTGAAGCTAAATCTTGGACTGATCTAGATGTATTATGATGAAGTAAAGACAATGCAACCTTGGTTTATGAATTTGGAACACAAAATAAGATTTTGACTTGAAAATTACTCAACAGACTAGTGATTAAGACAGGCATAAAGGAATTTTGACTTTGAGCTTATGTGGGTGCAAGAACAAGACAGATAAGGGCTCAAAGGGACTAAACAAGCATGACCCATCAGGTACCAAGCACTGAGCTATCCTCTAGCATGGTTTAAAGGCCAAATCCAAACACTACTTAAAACATTGAATCAACAACAAAGCTGAGATAACTGTTAATCCAACTGATTTAACTGATTAAACTTAGTTACATGGACCTAAATACAACTATATAAACCAGTCTACACTAGTGGTGACCACAGAAACAGTTACAAGCTAAAACTGCAATATGATTTGAAATATGAAAATCTGGAAACTTACTAGCCACTGTGTCCAGCTTATGCAGGCCAAAACCAGAACCCAAACCTAACCTAATCTAACCTATTTCACACCATTTCAACCTCTGCATCACCAGTAACCATTTCCAAAACCATATAAAGCTCAGTTTGACTTCTGTTGACTATTTCACAAAATGACTTGAAAATTAAATGTAACCTTTTGAAAGGCTATGATAAGCTTATATAAGATTGTTTTAGTTAGAAAATAAGCTACTAGGAGCTTATACATAAGAAATTGATACTAAACTTTGTAACAGTAACATGAAACTTAGAACTTAGATGAAAACTTGAGATTAATACTTAAAAGTGACTTACAAAGATTTGTCAACTGAATTATGCTACATAAAAGCTGATATTACAGTATTTGGACTTAAAGCTAAAACATTAATATAAAAACGACATTAAGAAAAAACTACAAAACTAACTACTCTCCTCCAAGCTTCTCTTTCCTTCCTTTATATATGCCAAACTGCTCCCCCATGTACTCTGAATCTATCCCACCAAAATCTAGCCATTGGATCTCACTCATGTGCCATATGTCATTTTTGGCGCCAAAAGGTCTTGAGCAGGTTTGATCATTTAATGAGTTGGTTTCAATCAATTAATGGGTTTTGGGTGTTAGTGAAGGTGGAGGGGACATGGTATGGAGAGGGTGTTGAAAATGGGAGAAAACCATCTCTGGTTTTGAAGATACAGGGGTGGAGAGCAGAAGCTACAGTAGCAGCTGTTTTGGGCGGTTTTCTCATGGTTTGACTTGCGTTGACCGAGGGCTAATAATACAAACGGGGTGGGTTGGATTTTGGGCTAAAGGTTGGGCCAAGGTGTAATGGATTTGGATTGATATAACAAAAGGGTGTCCGTTTGGTTTGTGTAGAATACAAGGACCAATTTTGTAATTTTGCCAATCTTCAAGGACTGAAAATGCCACTATTCCAAACTTATCATAAGGACTAAACTTGCCATAAATGAATAGTACAAGGATAACTTTTGCATAAAATTTCATTTTAAAACATCCAAGGACTACTTTTGCAATTTTCCAAAGTTTAGGGACTTTTCTTGCCAATTGACCAAATAATCATTCAAGGACCATTTTTTTACAACTTAGAATACTTCAGGGACCTTGAATGATAAAATTCCATATTTTTGAATTCCAGGGACTAGATTTGACAACTTTTGAAACTTGGGGGACTAAAACTGCCATTTTTACAAATTTGATATGTTTTTCATCTGATTTTGATATTTTTGCATTTAAAACACATAAAACACTGATTTGTGATATTTTTATCATTTTGATGTGTTTCTGAGTGTTTTCAGATGATTTTGCAGTTTAGATTGTACAAAAATGATGAGTATTTAGACACTCATCATCTGTTGATGAGGTTTTCCTCATAGACAAATTTCCCATATATTTCAGGAAGTTCAAGATTCTGGATATGATTAGCATTCCTAAGTCCCTGAGAGAAATTCAACCACTTCTCAGGGAGACTACTGACAAAACCAACATTGATTTCATGTTTGGACAACTTAACACCATCATTCGATAGTTCATTTAAGAAAAGTTTTATATCGGGTGTAAGTTTGAGACAAAGTTTCTGAGTCCTTAGCCCTGAAGGTGTTATACTTAAGTTTCAGGTCCATAATCCTGTTTTTCTTGGTATCTGAGGGACCTTCATGACTGTGGACCAGGTCATCCCATATTTGTTTAGCTATACTACAACCTATAACAGACTCCATAACATCATCAGGGAGACAAAATATGATGATGCTTTTGAGCCTTTGGTCCTGGTTGACCACTCTCCTCTCGTCCTGAGTCCACTGAGCTTCAGGTTTAGGCAAACCTTCAGTAGTCTTTGGGATAAATGGACCTTCATTAATACACTTAATGTAGTAAGGTTCCATCCCAGTCAAATAGCAAAGCATTCGCTTTTTTCATTTGTTAAATTTACCAACTTCGAGTCGAGGGGCAACAGCTGAATAAGCTCCACCCTTTTTGTCGACAAGTTGGGGCACATCAATTTCAGCCATTAGGATCCTGATTCAGAAAACGTTTTGAGCGGCTTAAAAAGGGTTTTATAATCAGCCTGCCCTGATACCACTTGTTGTTCTCATTTCACAAACGTATAGAGACAATTAAAGTAATAAACCAACTGAATGTGAACAATGACTGAAATAATGTAAGTAAAAACACACTGAATAATTTCAACTTATATATTCTTTATTAGAAACAAATAAAAAAGAATACATTACCCAAGTACTTGCGAAATAGTACTTGGGATTGAAATGACAAAGTATGGTATCTCCTCACTAAGCTCAGGCTAAGTCTGAGCACAACTACAAAGGAACCACTGAGCTATCTCAGGGACAGAATTGTATTTGGAGGAGTGAAAGATGGCTTGTGTGTGTGTTTTATAATTAATCCACAAGCTTAAAGTTCTTTCACTCCATCTCTTATGCTATTTATACAAGTGTGGTTTTGACTCTATCCTAGAGGACAAACTGACAGGTTACAGAAGACAAAATACTGATGTATTTTGTCTCTGTTTACATTGGCTATATTGGGTAAGTGACAAGGCTGCTTTTTTCTTGTCAGTGATGACACTGAGCCTGATAGTTAACGATTCAGGGAAAGTTTGACTTTGGTTGATAAGGACTTCGTCTTATCTGCAAACTTATCCCGCCTTGTCCCGCTCATTCTTCAGTCTTCATAGCCTTCAGTCTTCAGTCTTTAGTCTTTAGTTTGTCTTCAGTGTTTGTAGTTGGTGAGGAGTTTCGGGATTCAGTGAGTTATTGTCATCACTCATTGAATCCACCATCTTCTTCTTGACTCAGTCTTCACCCCTTAAGTTCCGCTTTACTGAGTGGAGAGACTTCTTCTTTGTCTCTTACTGAGTATCCTGAAGACAGCTCACTAAGAGACTATGCGCTCAGTGACTTGTTAATGTTTAAGGTATTAAACACTTAGGGTATTTTCTATTCAAATCCTAGACTTAAGGGGTTTGGGTATTCACTGAACCCAACAATATTAGTACCCATTAGATCCACCATTATCATCAATTATTCACAATGTAAAACCCTTAATCATAATGCTTCTAACCTTCATTTTGTTGTAAGCATAATTCCATGATGATCTTGCCATTTCCATCAACTACAAGCATATACATATGAAGATCTACAAGATTAGTGATCTTATCATCTTCATCCATTTGAAGACTCCCCATTAATGAAAGTTCATTTAGACTAGTCATTAATATTCATTAGACATATTGTCTTGGATCATTATTGTATCATCACCACTTATCATTGTATCATTAAACTAGATTAGATGGTTTATGTGTTTGTGCTATAAAGCACAAGGTTTGTTATGTTAGGCCATAAAACATAACGGGTTTGGTTGTACCTGAAAAAGGACTCGGTATTTAGCTTTGTACCAAAAAAAGTGTAAGCGACGATGGGTTGGTTCTACCGGTGTTAGGACTCGGTATTCAGCTTTGTACCGGATAAAGTGTAAGCAACGTTGTGTAAGGTTTTCTCCGTCGAGAAGGGAGTTTGTTGATTTAGTGAAGTAGCTCTCGAGCTGAGTACTCGGGGAGTGGAGTAGGACAAAGAGAAGCTTCGTGACCGAACCACTATAAACCATCGTTTTCGGTTTGCATATCCATTTTACTTTTCGCTTTAAGGCTGAATATACGTAACAAACTTTATCAAATTAACCAATATACGTAGCATAATTTTTTTTATTATCAATGTAAGTAATATACTTTTAAATAATTACCAATGTACGTAACATTGACAGATTAATATTTAAAAAGTTACAGTTTTGGTCCATGCTGTATGCTTTGACTTTCACCGTTAGTCCTTTGATATTTTTTTACTTAAAAATTTACAGTACTGGTCCATTGACATTTGCGTTGACTTCAACTGTTAGTCCCTTGACATTTTAATACGCTTTCGTCCATTTTTCTTTACGTTTTTATCCGTCTTTATCCCTTTTTATACGCTCTCATCTGTTTTTATCCGTTCTTATCCGTTTTCAGGCATTTTTATACGTTTCAGTCCGTTTTTATACGCTTTCATTCGTTTTTCTTACATTTTCATATGTTTTCATCTGTCTTTATCCATTTTCATTCATTTTTTATACGTTTTTGTCCAATTTTATACATTTTCATACGTTTCTATTCATTTTTATGCGTTTTTGTCCGTTTTTGTACGTTTTTATACGTTTTTGTCCGTTTTATACGCTTTCATCCGTTTTCTTTAGTTCTCATACATTTTTATCCATTTTTTTCCGTTTTTATACGCTTTCGTACGTTTTTCTTATCTTTTCATACTTTTTTATCTGTTTGTATCCGTTTTTATCTGTCTTTATCCGTTTGTATACGCTTTCGTTTGTTTTTCTTACATTTTCATATGTTTTACCTGTCTTTAACTGTTTTCATCCGTATTTATACGCTTTCCTACGTTTTTTTTACGTTTTCATACGTTTTTATCCGTTTTTATATGGTTTTGTCCGCTTTTATACGTTTTTATAAAAACATATAAAACGGACAAAAATGGACATAACCGCATAAAAAAGGATGAAACATATGAAAACGTATAAAAATAGAAAAAAACGTATAAAAACGGATGAAAACGAATGAAGACGGATAAAAACGGACGAAAGCGTATAAAAACGGATGAAAACATTTGAAAAAGACAAAAACGTAAGAAAAACGAACGAAAGCGTATAAAAACGGATGAAATTGGATAAAGACAGATAAAAGCATATGAAAACGTAAGAAAAACAAACAAAATCGTATAAAAAAGGATGAAAACGTATAAAAACAGACAAAACCCGATGAAAACGGATAAAGACGGATAAGAACGGATAAAAACGTAAGAAAAACGGACGAAAACGGATAAAGACGGATAAAAACGTAAAGAAAAACGGACTAAAGAGTATTGAAATGTCAAGGGACTAATAGTGGAAGTCAACGCAAATGTCAAGGGACCATTACTGTAATTTTCTAAGTGAAAAATATCAAAGGACTAACGGTGAAAGTCAACGCAAATGGCAAGGACCAAAATTGTAACTTTTTTAAATGGTAATATGTCAATGTTATGTACATTGGTAATTATTCAAAAGTATATTACGTACATTGACAATAAATAAAGTATGTTGCGTATATTGGTTAATCTGATAAAGTTTGTTACGTATATTCAGCCTTCACCCTTACAGTTATTCTTGCACTATATTGTTTATTGTCTTTGTGCTTGATGTTTATGATTGTATTGTGTAATTGTCTTATTCTATGATTTCTAAGTATTCATATAGTCATATATATTTGACAATTTACATATTACGTCAAGCTTAATCGGTTAATTTGTTACAAACTGCTATATTGTTACCAATTGTTTATATTTCACTTATTAACTCTTTTCAAACTTATCAAAGGCTTCTTGGCCTAACGGTATGTCGGTATGTGAGTGAACCATCAACTCAGATATTGTGGGTTCAAGTTTCGTTGGAGACATGTGAGAGATATAATTTATGAGATTGGCACTGTAGGTTATAAAATTTTCAGCTCTAAAAAAAATGAAAAAAAAAAACTCTTTTTAAACTTTATATAGAAAAGAGATCGAGTGACAAGAAAAAATATAGCAGTAAAAAAAGTGAGAAAGATTTCTAGCCATACATTCGAAATGAGAAGGAAGAAATTAAATGAAGATGCATCTAGTTTTGCATATACATCTAAAATATACGGTTATAATTTATTCTCACATTTATTATTTTAATTTTATTTCTCATTTAATTTTAACTCAACTTCCATAAAGCATACTCTCAAAATATAACTTCAAATAAACACCCAAGATCAACATCTCATAAACAAAAACCCCGTCAAGGTGGTAATAAATTAAGCAATAAAGCTGATATATTAGATCTAAACTTTTCACACTGGTAGATTCACCAAATCAAAAGTCATATTAAGTTGGTTTAGTATTATAATTTGCAACAGAAATAATATAGACAAATATTACATTATCATTAAAATCTTATATTATAATAGTTTTGGGGATAATATATCAGGAGGCCACATAACTTTTAATTTTTTCACATATAGGGCACTGATCGGTGCTAAACCGTCAAGTTTTCTCATGCGAGCTGATCACTTGTGAATGACCAGCCGTAAGGAACTTAAAACAGCTCACACACCAATGCAATGAAGATCAGGAGAGTATAGTGTTTCCCCAGGTCGTTAAGTCCCAACGAGCTGTGCGAGAATAGTCAAACGTATAGTGATCGGGAGATTTGAACGGAAAAAGGGATTGTGATATGATTATAACTAAAGAAAAAGCCCATAAACTACAAGGGCTTAAATGCAAATTAAAGGAAATTACAAAGATAAAATCTATTAAATAAACGCTATCACTATATTTAAAGTGATGAACGTTTAAAACCTAAAACGTACGTTTAATTTAAAAACTACGTAACGTACAAAATAAAACGTGAAAATTACACAAGATAAATTCTAAAAATATGAAAAATACATTTTTACAATCCTAATGATAAAAGAAAATTTATAGAAAAAGAAAATTATTTTTATAACTATTTAATTAATTATTATTAATTAAAAACTAATTTTAACTATTAAATAATTATCTAAAATACAAGAAACTAGGAAACAAAGCTAGAAAAATGAAATTATGAAATGGAAAAGTCTAAAATATCAAACTAGAATTTTCAAAACTATTTTTGTATTTTTCTGATTATTTTTCTATTTTTTATGATTTTTAAACTATTAAAAACTAAATAAATTGCTAAAAATGACAAAATAAACTAGGAAAAATATGGAAAATTACTTTTTTTACTTTTTATATTTATCTAAACTTAATAAAATTGAAAAATTATTTTTTTGAAGCTTTTCTCAATTTTTTGTATTAAAAGCTATTTAAAAATACTTAAAAACTAATTAAAATCAAGAAAAATAGCAAATCAACTTGGAAAAATCTGAAAATTGCAGGAAAAATCTAAAATAATATTAGGAATATAAGAAAAATGAGAAAACAAGTGCTTGTGTTGAGGATTTAGGATCTGATGTGAAAAGTGCTTGTGAATAAGCACTTGGATAAGCCACAAGCTTACCAAAAGCTACCAAACTGATATAGAAGCTACAAAGAGCTAAAAATGATCAAATGCAACAAGAATCAACAGGTTCTAACCATAAGATTGCAAGCTTGATCAAATTAGATGTAAAGAGCTTATGGCAGAAACAGTGAATGGGGGGGCAACTTTAAGCACTTGCACAAGACTCAAAATAAGTTGAAACTGAGAAATAAAAGTTGGGACATGAAGAAGACCTAGGTAACTACACATGAGCCAATTTTCAGACCTACACAAGCTCAAATGAGCTCTGTGCAACTCTGGACAATTCTGAGAAAATCCCAGCATAAGCTGAGTTTCAGGTGCAGGGCAAACAAGCTTATGTTTAGGCAGTTGCATAAGCTATTCTAGGAAGCTGAAGGAAAAAACAGATATGGGGTCTTATATACCACCCAGCAAACTACTTATAGACCAAAAATGAGGCCTTGACTCTGTAAAATGAACCCTGTGCAGACTCTCCAAGTTCTGCACAAATCATGTTTTGATATCCTATGACTTTTTAAAACAGAATGATACTTTGACTTTGGTGAATTTTAAAAGCAAATGTAAGACTGATTGTGATGAAATGTGATATAATGCAACTTTATCAGGCAAGCTTAACAAGTTTTTAATCCATTTGAAGTGATTTGAGTTAACTGATTCCATCAGTTAAGCAAACAGAATTAGATTTGAGCTCATTTTGACTTTTGTAGAAAAACTGGTGCAAACACTTGTTGAAATAGTATTACTGGTGGTATTAGAGACAATTGCAATAAAAAGCTTAGATCAAAGTGGCCTTAAACTCAGTTTTACTGAACAAACCAAACACCCCTTTAAAAATGAAATGCAAACTAAAACTGATAAGGATACTTAACTAACTACTAATACTGATCAAAATAAGTTTATATTACCTAATTACAACTAATTAAACACATAAAATCAAGTTGTGACCACATAAACAGTTACAAGCTAAAATGTGCAATATGACTTAAAAATATTGAAACTGATAAGACTACTCACAACTGATCCAGCTGATGCAGGCCATCACAAAACCCAAACCTAAGCTAATCCTAGTCTATTCCAACCATTGATCATCACTGCAACACCCAAATAGCCATTTCCCAAACCAACTGCATCAATTTGACTTCTGTTGACCATCAAGCAAAACTAATTGAAACTGACTTTTGAGCTTATAAAAAGGTTTGATAAGCTTAAATATGCTAATTGGAGCTGAGAAACAAACTGTATAAAGCCTTGGAATCAGAACATGAAATGGAAATTTTTCACAGTAAAGTTTAAACTGTGAACTTGAATAAAACTTGCATTAATTGTTCAAAAACACCTTACACAGCTATCTAAGCTTAAAACTAATACATAAAAACTGAGATTATAATATTTGGACATACACTAATATATTAATGTAAAATTCGACATTTAGGAAAAATAAAAGGACTAACTACCCTCTTGCTGCTTTCCATCTCTTCTCTTTTATACTCCAAGTGCTTTATCTCTCAAAAGTGAGCAGTTCCCACCAATTTCCCTGACCCTTGGATGATAACATTTGATCCTAGCCATTGAATTTATTTTGGCGGGAAAAAGTATTTAACAGCTGTTGTGTGAGATTGAGTGAGATAAGGGTGAAAGATTTGGATTCTTATGTTTGGAGGGGGGGACATGTGAAGGGATAAGGTGAGGAAAGGCTTGAGTGTGGCAGAAGAGTTGCAGGCTATCAAGTGGAAGGAGAAGAGGTTTGGCGCCAAGGTGTTCTGTTTGACCTGGTGGTTTGACTGATTAATAATCAAGGGGGTCCAAAATTGGGGGTTCAAAAGGCTAATGACAGGGGGTCACTTGGTTATTGACTAGTCCAAAAAGGGTTTTAAGGTGTTTTAATGACAAGGACTATATGTGTAATTTCTGAAAACTCAAGGACTATGGCTGCCAATTCAGCAAAGTTTCTCCAAGGGTTGAAAATGACAATCTTCAAAAGTATAAGGACCAAAATTGCCATTTTGCAATTTTCCAGGGGCCATTTCTGCCAATTTTGAAACTTGAGGGACCAAAGTTGTAATTTTCTCAAACTTTTAATATTTTTCACCAAAGGACTAAATTTGACAACTTATGATTTTAAAAGGACCTTTGGTGACTTTTCTTTTGAAATTTTGACTCAGGGACTATTTTTGACAACTTTTGAAACTTGGGGGACTAAAACTGCAATTTTTGCAAATTTGATATGTTTTTCATCTGATTTTGATATTTTTGCTTTTTAAAACACATAAAATACTGATTTGCGATATTTTGATCATTTTGATGTGTTTCTGAGTGTTTTCAGATGATTTTGCAGTTTATTTTGTACAAAAATGATGAGTATTTAGACACTCATCAATCCCCCACACTGAGATATTGCTAGTCCCTAGCAATGATTTGAGAAAACATAATGGATTTTAATCTCTTTACCAAAAGCCATTACTTCTGGAGTAGCCAAATGTTTCAGTTCAAGTAAGAACCATGGTACACCGATAACCATGTGATTTTGAGCAAACCACCAGCTTTCAACGGATTTGATTTTGTCTTTACCAGAAGCCGTACCCTTCTGGACTAGCCAACTCTTCACTTTTAAGGATATGGTGAGCTGAAAACCATACAATTTTGGGCAAATTGCAAGCCATATAAACGGATTTGAGATATCTTTACCAAGAGCCGTTTGCTCCTGGATTAGCCAATCCTTTTGTCTTACAGACAAGGCGGACTGATAACCAAATGAGAAAGTGTAAAACACTTACTCCAAAAAAAAAAATTTGGCCAAAAACGGGGGAATTGGTATAATTATATGATAAAATTCGTGAGAATTCCCCCCCACACTTAGAAATGAATATTGCCCTCAATATTCAAAGTACCGGCGGTTATGCCGAAACAAAGAACGTAAAAGGGAAATACTACGGCCATTATTTAGAAAGATTTTTTTTTTTTTTTTTTTTTTTTTTTTTTTTTTTTTTTGAAACATGTGGGCAACCCCCCCACACTAGGGTGGTAGAAAGAGGTGAGAAGACAGAAATATGGGTGAAAACCCATATGGCATGCTACTGTTTTTGATTACCGAGTCGCTAGCTTGACTCGACCCCGCATTAATTTGTTCATGGGGAAGCAAAGTGGAAGAAACAATCTCCATCAGACTTTCATTCAAAATGTTTGGATAAACACTGAAGCACGTGAAAGTTCCACACCGATGAGATATACATAGAACCGGCTCACAAATGGTACATGAAAATGCCGGGATCAAAGATAATGTCTTCATTCCCGAAGGAGTGAAGAACAGGAGAAGTGACAGAATATATGAAGAAAAGAAAGAAAATCATGATAGCAATCATGACTAACTCTTCATCCTCAATAGGAGAATTCATAGTTTCATGAATCTCCTCAGTTAAGCTCAATTGGTCTAGACATATCTCGGGTATGTCTAGATCAAAGTAGAAGTTATCATACTCCGGCGGAGATATGATATGAGTGAGTTCATCCGAGAACTCCATGAAGATGAATGAATCATATTCAGAATTGATATGAGTGGGTTCACTGGCGAACTCCTCAAAAGTAAATGATTCATGATCGGGGAGAGAATTATGAGAATGAGGAGTGGTATTGCCACTAATCTTCTCTCCCATATTATCAAAACAAGAGGCTTTCATTTCCGGAATAGAATCATCGGAAAGAATGTCACTATCCTTAATGGGGATAGGAGATGAAATAGGTTTCTCTTTGAAAGCCTCGATTTTAGAAATGAGAAGACTGACCTTCAATAATGTTGCTCGAAGAGCTTCATCTTTGATTTCATTGTCAGTAACTTCATCATTCTCTTCTTCTAAGCTAACAAG